>VOSG01000128.1:0-81868 GCA_009761265.1 Halicephalobus sp. NKZ332
GCAATTACTATTACTCTTGTCGAAATATTGGTCTTGAACTGTCGAGACGTGTGACTGCTTCTACTTCACAAATACCGTCTGAACTAGAGAGTCAAGGAAACCTGTGAGAATATCAATCAGTTGATGGATGAAGGTATGTTGTCTTACCATATCACGACACTTTGGTTTCAAAAGCTCATTCCGGTGATTATGGCTTCGATAACAAAATTTATCCAATTGCCGAATCGAAGACCGATAATGTTCACTGTCTGATCCGGATTGAAGAGGACCCGTCCTATTTCGTGTGAGCTTGGGAAGAAATTTTGGTGTCCATCAGACAAAAAAATTTTAAAGTTAAAAAAGAATATTGGCAAATTCCACCACTTCAACCTGGTATTTTTATTATATCTTCTGAAAATCAATTAAACTGAATATTTTTAGATCCCAATGATTACTATGAATTGATTAAGCCATAACACAAACTGTTGAAGCCGGTCCAGCTATACCGGGAATTGTATATGCTGCAGTGCATGCTGTTGTTTTTACGAGTAATTTTGCCACTGTGAGGGCAGTGCCTGTAAAAAATAATCAATGTAATTACTATTTAATATGATAACCTGTTGTTACAGCAGTCGCTGCTGTTTCTGCTGCTGCCGTTGCTGCTACTTTTCCTGCAGTTGCTGCGGTACGACCAACCGCTGCTGCTATTCCTAAAATTCACAACTGATAAATTTCTGGGATATTAAACCTACCAATAGGAATCATAACGGTTACAGCGGTTACAAGTACATTGATTCCCAGATTTAAGAACTTTTCTTTTAATGTTTTTTCGTCCTAAAGGATTTTGACTTCAACATGAAATTAAAAGTAAACTTTACATCAAACCAGACTCCTATTGGAGTTGAGTACCAAATTTTTTCAAGAAGGGAGCGTTGTTTAGGTTCACAAATACCTATTTCTTTCTGAATAACAATAATTCACTTTAAACATATTAAATCAGTTAATTTACCGCCTCATCACTGCTAAGGTCTAACGTAATAAACGGCTTATTGTTCTTATGAGCCTCGATTGCTGCGAGAAGAACATACTAAAAAACTTCGTTAATTACAAAACTTTTAGTGTAACTCACATTATTTGCGTTGAAGCTCATTCTTTCTTCTCCACCTATCTTCTTGTCTATAAAAATTTGCACCAAATATTTGCAACATTATTGAGTAACTCACTCGCTTCAGTTTCTGACATATCACCATTTTCGTCTTCGTGTTCCACTTCACTCGATAAGAATTCTGATTCTTCTATCTGTCCGAAGATACTTTATTTTCAATCAGACTCTTAAAAAGCTTACCCAGTATTCGAATTCATCGTCGAAATCATCATTATCACGGTTTTTTCGAGGCTTTTCATCAGGTTTGCAACTGTCTTTCTAAACAAGGAGGAAATGGTGAAGCAAAAAGTGAACTTACGTTGCGTAGAAGCTTGCCCATTTTTTCCGCATATTCACGAGCTCTTTTCTCATTTTTGATGTTGATTTTTGGTTTGTATTTCTAAATAGAAAATATAACCATAAGTTTGAAGCATTTTCACAATGAAATTTTACAAATTAATTTTGAAGAAAATTCAACAAATTGATATTGCTATTATATCTACTGTTTAGAATAATATCCGATTACCAACAACTGATCAGGGCGCTTCTGGAAATATGAATGACCAAATTGAGAGTAAAAAGTTATTTTATAGCTCATTAAGATTAAAAACAGTTTTTCGCAGTGGCTTTTTAAATTCTTGTAATATGGTATCAATCACAAAATTAGATTAAATATTATCTCAAATGTAGATAATTAAACATACATTCATCATCTTGCCTTCCATAATTCCTAATGCTTGTGAGTTATTTTCAGCACGAGCAAGAACACGAATGTCATAGTCACCACGACACTGAAAAAGTAAGAGTATTTATTAGAAATATCATAAGTAGTACCTCATGTCTAGCAAGTGCAGACCCTTTACCGTTTTTGATGGCCCTCAAATGTTCTTTAATACGAATCCACAACTCTCGTTTGGTTTTTCCTGAATACTTTTATGAGATTTGTCTTATTTTAAAATATTCTATACCAATATAGGTTTGGAAGCACTTCTTGCACTTTAATTTGTAGATGACGTACTTTAGATGACAAAAACATTTATCTCCACCACCACAGAAGCACCACATAATGAACTGAAATAACGTAAGACGATTCCTATTATAAAAAGTTTAACAACGGAATGGAAGATTAGGTCTGAGGTGGAAAATGTAACAGTATCATCGCAAATTTTTCAAGTCTAAAGCGATTTTTACCAGGAACAATTCTATTATAATTTATATTTGCCAGAAAAACTCAATTAGAATTTCATGTGATAAGAACAATTAGTAGATTTTTTATAATTTCTAAGTTCTCTAAAAATCAGAAACAAAAAACTAAAGGAAAATAATCAATTCTATCTATATTCTTAAAAAGGAAATATTGAAGCAAAGGAAACGAGTATTTATAAGGTTCTTTGCTGAATGTGGGCTTAACAGTTAAAGTATTCCTTTTTAATCATGTAATGTTTCTCTTTTAATTTTAATCATGAAATCAAAAATAGAAAAAACAATTTTTTAGTCATGTTTTTCATTCAAATATGATATACCGTTTAGTTTTTATCAACTGATAATATTTTACGAGAGTTATACTCAGAAATGAACGAAACTAATCTGAAAAACAAAAATAACATTTTCACTATAAAGGAATTTCATAAAATCCCTGAACTCCTACTTTTGGCGTTCCATCCCCCGGCCGCCAATTGCGGGAAGTTCTTTTCCTGTTTGAAATAGAATTCTGACTTGGCTCTAATTATTCTATTTTTATATTGATTCTTATTTTGTTTCATCCATCACATCTTCCAGGTCATGGGCGGAGTCAAGAGAAAAAGCTCCAGTACCGGTTCGAAGGCCGCGAAACGTGTTCGACTTTCTGGAGATCAAGCCCCGAGTCGGGAAGCTTCGGAGACTCAGTCTCATCCTTCTCCCGCCAACGAGGAATCCCAGGGAGTTTCCACTGGCGAACTTCAGGAATACGAAATTAATACTATAATCCTCTGCCAACACACCGATAATAATTATTACGAAGCGAAGATTATTAAAGTCGACCATGATGCTCTCGGAAAACCATTATACACAATTCACTACAACGTGGGTTCATTTTAGATCCAAGTTTATATATGAAATTCACTTTTCAGGGCTGGAATTCGAGGTATGATGAAACTTTGGTTGCCGAGGATGCTCAATCGAGATTCTTGGAGTACACTGAGGAAAACAGAAACTACGCGAAAGAGATGATTGCCCAATCCGTAGCCAAGTCCAAGAAGAGCGGGTCCAGACGCAAGGACGAAAAGAGTCGTAAGTTTTTGTTTTAATATTCTTTATTGTTAAACCCATTTCAGAAAAATCCGGACGTCGTTCTGTCGGAGGAAGACAGAATGTTTCTGGGACAGTCACTCCTTCGCTCGAATCAGAGACTCCTTCCGAAATCGTGGACGAAGAAGCCTCGTTGGATGCTACTCATCCCAGTTCTGTGTCGAAGGCGAAGGTTTCCAGCGTCAGGCTGACCGATGAAATGGGAAAGATCCTGGAAAAAGATTCCGAGTTCTTGACTGCAGGTGCTAAACTCGTCAAAATCCCGGCGGCGAAGTCCGTAAATGACATCTTTGAAGAATTCAAGAAGGATTACATGAAGAATTCTAATAACACTTTGACAAAGAGTCTTCTGGATTCCAGAGTGGAGATGATCAAGGCTACAATCAATGATACTCTTTCTTCAAGGTTGCTCTACAGATTCGAGCTCCTCCAGTACCTCAATCTTTTGAACAAGTTCAGAGGAGACGAGAATTTGGTTGAGATTTCCCCGAAGGATTATTTCACGATCTACAACGTCGAGAGCGATGAATCTGGAGTCGAAAGTGATGTCAGTGAGGACGATTCCGAGCTTCCTTCGAGTGCGATTGCCACCCATCTCCGACCAGGATCAAGTGACAAAACAGAAGAACCAGAAAAAAGAAAACTTAGAAGCAAAAAAGAGAACGAAAAAACGCCAAAGAACAAGAACATCAAGAAGAAATCGAGTAAGACGGATTTATTAAAGTTGGATCCAGATAATTTCACTCCTGACTTCACTTCTCAATATGGGTTGATTCATTTTCTTCGTTTTTGTTCGAATATCCCGAGTTACCTGAAACAAGAAACCTTAGCTCCATCTGTCTATAACTATGTTGTGGAATCCGTCAACGACGTCTTGGACTACATTGCCCCGAAGATTTCGGAATACTACGATGTCCAACAAGATTACGAGAATCCCTCTGGAAACTATTCAAGACAATTGAACACGTATATTCCTGCTTGATCTCGGAAATAAGTTTATTTTTCATTTCTTTGAAATCCTATTTGGAATATTGGACCTGAACTTTGAAAATTGATCGTCATTCATCAAGACTTCCACCAAGATAAAGTTCCCGTCCTCTGATGGTCTTGGCGGGTTTTGAGGAGAAATAAAGTTGTTTTTGTAAAGATACGGTAGCGACGGGGAGTCATTCCTAAGTTTGAGTTTTCTCACTTTTGCTCCAGTTTTTTCGATAACTTTGGAGTCAATTTTCTTGATTAAATCCTCGATTCCTTCTCCGGTTTCACAGGAAATGAGATGGATTTCCTCATCTTTGACTTTGTTCAAAATCGGATCTAGACTTTCGACTCGATCAATTTTGTTTCCCACAGAAATCATAGAATCCACGAGTTCCCGACGAACTCCCAATTCCTCCAGAGTTTCGACTACATTTTCTCTTTGAAGAAAGACATTTGGATGAGAGAGATCTTGGACATGGATTAAGAGATCCTAAAATTATTTCAGTCAATTTCCTTTCGATAGAAGTAAAAACTCACAGCATTGATGACGTGTTTCAAAGTTGCTTGGAAAGAAGCAAAAAGTTGGACAGGAAGATTCGAGATGAATCCTATAGTGTCTGCAAAGACGGCATGACTTCCGGAGGGCAGAAGAGCAGCATGGACAGTGGTGTCCAGAGTAGCAAAAAGGCGATCTTCCCCGAAAATGTGTTTCGCACCGGTCAATCTAAAAATAAACATTTTTTGTCATTTTTTAAATCAACTTACTTTTTCACCAATGTCGTTTTTCCAGCATTAGTATATCCAATGACCGCAATCACTGTAGTCCCTCTGGGTCCTTTGTCAATCCTGTTTTCCAACTCGTTCTGTTTCGACTCCATCACGGCTTTCAGTTTCTTCCTCAAAGTGTGTTCTCTCAATCTCAGAATTTCGTATTTGTCCGCTCCTCCTCGGGCCAAGGAAGCCACTGCCTTGTTCACATGAAGCACTTCCGGATTTGCTGCCCTGTCGTCGTCATCCATGAACTTCAATCTGTGTCTAAAAATCATCCGTACAATAAAACAATACAAAGAAATAAATCCACCTGATATATGGGATCTCGGCCAAGGCAATTTGGAGATGAGCTTCTTTCGTCTTGGCATAAAGTTTGAAAATCAACAAAACAATATTATATCTATCATAAACAGGAACCCCAAAAACAGCAGACAATTCCGATTGCTGCAGGGGAGTCAACATATCCACATTTATCATCACGGCTGTCACACTGTCTCTTTTTGTGTTCTATCAAAGCTTCCAATCTTCCAGTTCCCCAAATGAATTTTTTCTTCGTGTTATAATCGGTGCCGACTATTGTGGAACTGAGATAAAATAATCATGAAAAAAAGTAAAATAATGTTAAAAAACCCACGTGACGACATTGAATCCGGGAAGAGTCCTGATCAGAGAAACCGCTTCTTCCAGTTGCAATTCCGGGGTAGTGTTTATCGAGGCAGATTGTCTTCCCCATCGAATTTTCGGGTGAATACAAAAAACATTATGACCTTTAAATTGATTAAATTTGTCCATTGCTGTAGAAGATCCAACAAATCCTCTCCCTGTCGGAAGTTTCAAGTTCACTCCAGATTCTTTCACGATTTTTTCATATTCCAAATTCCGGAAATTTTCATCCTCATCTTCATCGTTGAATTTTATTCCAGATGTTTTTATTGATCTTCTCTGAATTACTTTTAAGTTCCGTTTGAGTGAAAATTCAAATAAACTTAAAATTGATTTCATCTGAAAAAAACAAATTGAATCATTTTTGACCAGAAAAAACTGGATTCAGGCGTTTCAGAAGCTAGGCGATAGGGATTAGGAAAAATCAATTGGATTAAGATCGAAGAAGCCTGTGATCGGATTTCCAAATCTTTTTGTTCGTAAAAAATGAAATTAAATTGTGGTTTTTTATTGTTTTTAACCTTGATCACTTTGGATTTGGTTGACGCACAGGTAAGTGTTTAGAAGATTTAAAGATTACTTTTCAAATTTAATTAAAAACTTTATTTTCAATGATTTTAGCGAAAAGTTCCCTCACAAAAAGACATTGATGACTACGACGACCCCGTCCTCCGAGAAATCTTCAAGACCAAGACCCAACCTCAGAGGTTCGAACCCGATTCTTCTCTCCAAACCCAGAGAGTCGTGTACCCTCAGCAACCCCAGAGAGTCGTGTATCCCCAACAACCTCAAGGGCCATATACTCAGGTCCAGACACAGACACCATCGATATACCAACCCGAGCAATACCCTTATTACTCCCAAAACCCTCAACAGCCTTCGGGGAGACAAGACTTGACGAATTTGGCTGCCCAAGGTGCTATGAACTTTTACTCAGGAGCACAGAGAGTCAGTCAAGCCTTCGGACTCCAACAGTATCAGAATCAATACGTCAACTATGCCGCTGGTTTATTCGGATAAATTAAAAATGATAACAATGGAAATTCATATCCAGACAATTTCGTCACGAGATGAATTTCTTTTTTACATTAATATTGTATAACTTGCAACTCTGAAGAACACATAAATATAAGCCTTTACAATCCTCGGACCTTGACTGGAAACCTTCGAAAATTTGTGTCGAGACTATTTCGAAATAATTTTTGTATTAATGTCATCCCGCGAACCCGAAACAATACTTTTTGTCATGTGATTTTCACAGAAAAAATCCATGCTATCCCTCCCATACCAAGTTGCACCCCATATCCTTCGCGGCCAAATCTTATCCAATCAATGATCGGAATTACGATAATTACGATGCCCGACCTTCCCGCCTCTTGCGTGCCATCCCTTGCAAAACTTGATCATGACTGGAACTTTCTCGAACAAGTCCCTAGACGGATCAAAGATTGTTTTTTAGTCCACGTTTTCCCCAGAGATCCCCAGAATATATTTAAACCTAAAAAGGTATTTAAAATTTTGAATTGCGGAAGTTCTAAAAATTCGTGTCGAGATAATTCCGTGAAAACCTTGTTTTAAAATAGGGTTGCTTAAAATATTTTGCTAATATTTCGGCAATTTGGCGGGAAATAAGAGTTTTTAACAATTATCAATCCCAAATTACCGTGATCCCCTATAGTTTCTGCAAGCTTTCGAAAAGAATATCCGAAATCGACCATTCTGAAAATTCGTGTCGATGTATTTTTAAAATTTTTCGATATTTTTGAAACGGAAACCATGAGAAATATTCAGTCGGCCAAAGGGCTGATTATGAATCAAATCTAATTTCGATTTCATAATAAACCTGTTTCAATGTCAAAGTTATCAAATTTCATATAATTTCAAAAAGTTCATGGTTGAAATAATTTCGAAGGAATCCAGCTAGGGAATTTTGCAATATTGCACGGTGAGCAAAGTACTTTCGACAAACTCTCCAAATTCATCATACTCGTAATAAATCAAGTTTCGAAAATTCTTTGCTTAATATTTTGCGAAAAATGTTAATTCCTTAGCTTCTATTCAGTTTGTTTTAGTTTCAGAAGTTTTTCCTTATTTTTAAATCCTCAAAGTTTTATTGTACTTTGACTTCTGGCTTTTTTCCAATTTTGTTTTTCCTTCCTGCGCAAATTTTAACTCTAAACCTCTCAATCCAAAAGTACACCCCAAAAAACAACCGAAATCCATGATTTTACAAGCCCGATTTCGGGCGCTCTTCGAGGAGTAGGTAAAGCTGACCAAAGCTCTTAATTTTTTATTTTTTCGGACAAAGAAAACACAAAAAATTTTTGACCTTGTCTAATTTTAGTCCGAAGTTTATTTTTGATCTTAAAGGGTAACTATAAAATCTTCCTCAACTTTTAGGATTGTGACCATGAAAACCATTTTCTTTTTTATTCTCTTCGGATTAATCCAATTCACTTCTGAATTTGCTTTGAGACCTGAATTCGAAGACGACGGACTGATCCTCAATGATAGATTCATCAGAGATGTCAGCATCGAGTCCAAGGAATCCGAAGAACAAATCGAAGGCAGTGGAGAAGTAAGTCAGAAATTAAAAATAAAAGTATTAATGAGAGTTTTAAGGACCCCAAATTGCTAGTTAAAAGAGAAGATGAAATCGAGGGATCAGGAGTAGACTCCGGATCACACGAATCTCACGAGGCCAGATTCAAGAGATCTAATGACGAAGTCGAAGGATCTGGGGAATCTTCCGAATCCAAAGAGGATGCAGGTCGTCAGCGAAGAGAAGAGCCTGATTCCAGCGAGTCCCACGAGGTCGAAGGATCCGGAGAAGGACTCAACAATTAAAAAATACGAATTTTCCATAAAAGCATGCTTTTTTAAAGTTGATAATCAAAATTTGGAATTGAAATCTGACTTTTCGAAGAAATAAGTTGTTTCAAGAAGAAACTCGTTGCGATTTTTTCGCATCAAGATAATTCGCTTTAAATTTTTCATATCGAAATACACGAACAATTTCCTCAAAAATATTCTAAAATAGGGTATTCTTGAGTTTCATAAAACTAGTATTCTTAAACGAAAGCCAAGGTTCCGAAATCAAGTTTTGATCATCAACTTTAAAAAGCATCAATAAGTCCTATTGGATTTTCTTGCCCCGAATAATCCTCAATTTAACTTTAGTTTTTTCTTTGCTTTGTTTTGAAACAAAACGAATTTCCTTTGAAAAAATAAATAAACGGTCCATAACCATCTGCAACAAACCAAAATTAAAAATTAAAATTTATAAACTCAACAAAAATAAACAAAAAATCATTTAACTTTCTTTGATTTTTTCGATTTCGTCCCATTTACAGTATTCTCTTTCACTTGATCTACTGTATCAACTTCCATCTGATCCACATCGTCTTCTTTACTTTTTTCTATGGTACCACCTCCATTTTCATTTACCTTATCAATTTCCATATTGTCTTCCATCATTTCTTCTTCAAAGTCATTTTTTTCTGATCTTTTCCATGTTCTATTCAATCTTTCCAGCCTCGACATCCACTTGTGTCGAACGTCGTCTTCTTCCATGATCATAATCAAGGCAATTTTCTTCAATGCAGCTTTGATCATCAATTCCGTTCTCAGGTATCTTCCACTTAATCCCTCCGATACATCTCCAGCTCCTTCAAACAACATATTTCTGACTTTAAAAGTGTACGTCACAAAAATTTGAGTCAAAAATCCCAGTTGCCATCTAGTCAGCTTTTTAAATTGAACTACTGCTGCTACCCAAGAATGAAAGTTCAGTTTCAAGCACAAGTTCCTCACAGCCATGGGGATGCTCATCAAGGCTCTGAGGATCATGAAGGTCCATTTTATGGACAATTTCGTCACAAATTGAGAAGAAAACATCGAAAGAATCAAACTCGTTCCATTTCTGAAAGAATAGATTTGAAAAATAAAGTGATTTAAAAGTTACATTTTCTCCAGAATTTTGTAATCTTCCTCGTTCAACAAAGATTCCGCGACGATTTCCATCATCCAATATCTCTCTTGAAGACCATGAATTGTCGAAGACGACATGACCATGTTAATAAATTCCGGAATCACATCCATCTTGAAGCTGTATTTACTGTAGAAAAAGCTAATTATCCTCGGAAAGACCGGGTGATCCGGAGTAAGGAGGACCTTCACACATCTAGCGAAGAAATTGGCAGGAACTAAAGTAGATTCATTAGAAATTGGATTTAAAAATACGACTCACTGTGTGAAATTCTTTGATTTTTCGTCAAGTTGTTCTTGATACGAAACAAAGCGTAAATAATCAGCGGTTGTTCTTCGAAACTTCTCTCAGAAAGGTCTTTCAACTTCAGTAAAAAATCACCCAGAATAGAGTATCCTATTGCTCTCAAGTTTTCATCGTGAGAAGAAGTGAGGAAGATCGCGAAAGAAAGGACATTTCTCTCGATAAACTTTTTCAAATCCACTTCTGTTCCGGCCTGGACAGTCTCCAGGATCAACAATCCAACAAACCTGGGATCGTAGAGAAGGACATTTTTCTGTTCCAATTGGCCAGGAACAAATTCGTTGATCTTCACACCGGTATTCCAAAGGAAAGTCGGATCCAGACAAGTCAAAACTTCGTTCGGCTTTGGGCAAACATGGACAGCTCTTCCTAACTTCAGGAGATTGCTGTAATGCTCCGTTGTCGTCGGACCGAAGACCAGAGGCATGATGGGCTTGAGGTCGATCTTGGCTATCCTGTCGATGAAGTTCAAGATGTCGAAAATGACCAAATCCGTCTCCGTTTGGGTGGCCGTGTACATTGTCAAGATTTTCGTGATGAAAACAAAGTCTAAGGAGTCAGAAATCTCCTTTAATCCGCTGGCCTAAAACGAGATTTCAATTCTGATATTAACACGAAGAGCAAAAACTCACATCATCTTTGAGATCATTGAATAACGTTCTGATTTCCTTCAGTTTCGACTTTTTTCCTTTCTCGAGGAACAACTGCTGGAGTTCTTTGAACCTCGTGAGAGGTTCTGTGGAAAATTCTGCAGTGACCATCGAGATACCTGAAAAGAAATGATATATAAAAAAGAGAAACATTAAGTAAGCCTATTAGGGAAAATCAGGAAACTTCATCGTGATTATCAGGGTACCTAATAAAGGGAAATAGATTAAAAGTACATTGTGTGGGGGAAATTAAAAGATTCCATAATAAATATTAGGATACCTAGAGGAAAAACATATATGAAAGGGAAAATAAACTGAAAATGAATTGTATCAAGAGGAACTAAAGGAATCACGAAAGTTATCAAAAAGAGGAAAAAATCTCGACACGAAAAGTTTTCTCTGGAATTCAACTTGAATTTTTTAGTTTTCTGATTTCTTCCGACATAATTTCTCCCTTGTTGTGTTTTTATATATCGATTTCATTCCTATTAGTGAGCTAAAGAAGGGTATTAAGTGAATAATTACTGTTCTCTACGAAAATGGAATCCGAGGTCGTGAAAAAAGAAGAAGCAGTTCCTTCTCGTTGTGCGTACATAGTTCCGAGGAAAAAAAGACCTTGCAAGATGTACGTCAAGTCAGGTCAGAAGTATTGTGGGGAACACGCTTGTTTCGATCCAGAGAATGAAGTGAGTTTTTATATATAAATGCCTGTGAATTAATGTACAAATTTATTTTTTTAACTCTTTAAATCTTTTCAGTTCAGGATTCCTTGTCCCAACGATCCTCACCATACGGTAGATAAACGTCAGCTCGATGAACACCTTGCTAGGTGTAATTCTAGGCTACCAGATTACCCCTATGTTGTGAAAGCCATCAATATGAGACCCGTCAAGGAAGAAGTTGTTTTCAAAGATTTGACGGCAGAAATCCTTGTTGTCTCGAAGATCGTTGAAGAACAGTATGAAAAAATCAAATCAGAAATTATCGTAGATCACAGATCCACCGACTGTATAGAAGATTTGTTGAAGGAGACGACAAAGTTGAAGCACTTGAAACAGATCGGCTCCATTATCGGTGAGTGTATATCAATCTACACCATATGTATTTCTCATATCTCTACATTTCCGTTTAGCTCATCTATGTGATAATGGATTTTTGTCGAACAAAAAATCTACAGCTATCCTTGAACTCGGAGTAGGAAGAGGTCAACTGGCTTACCACATGGCAAAGATTGCTCCGGAAACGAAATTCGTCTTGATCGACTATTCCGGAGTCAAGCACAAGGTCGACAACAAACTGAAAGTTGTGAGTATTTTGGTTTCTCTTCTATTCTTTAATATTCTTTTATTTTTTCCAGGAAGAAAACGGGGATAATTACGAAATTCATCGTATAAGATGTCCCATCGAACATGTGGATGTCACGAAGTTGGACGTCTTGAGGGCTTCTGATTCCTTTGCAGCCGTCTGTAAGCATTTTTGTGGAAGTGCCACAGATTACGGTATTAATTTAATCTCCAAAGCAATCGAAGGAGATCTTCCATTGACCGGATTCTGCTTGGTTCCTTGTTGTCGTCATAGAATCACCGCGGATCAATACACCGGATTTCCTTATTTGAATTCCATAGAGATTTCCTCGGATAAGGATTTCTCGGCCTTGAAGCAGATCGCAAGCTGGGCCACTTGTGGGGCTCCCGTAACAGCGACAAGCTCGATGGAGGCTGTCGATGAAGGAGAAAATTATAAATTTTGGTCCTATGAGAAGAAACTGGAAATAGGAAGGAAAGCTCAAGCGATTGTGGAGTTCGGAAGGAAGAAATTTCTCGAAGAAAATTACGGGTTCAAATGTGACTTGATACAGTATGTTGATGTTGAAATTTCTCCAGAGAATTTAATGATTGTTGGAAAAAAGAAAAATTAGAGTTATTAAATATGTTAATGTAGTAGTATTCTGTATGATTACAGTTCCATACTTTTAAGATTTTATTTTTAATTTTACCTTTATATTTGTTTTAGATGGTTGATTGTTACGTTGGATCGGCGACTGGAGCTTTTAAGACAGTAGACTTCAAACATGCAAAGATAACTAATGTTAATAAAATCAGCGAATTGGACCCGAAGAAAGATGAAATCACAGCAATGTGCTGGGGAGATTCCGAGCAAACAGAGGTCATAGCTGTTCAGGCGAACAGGAAATTGAAAGTGTACAACGAGTTGACGAATTTGTACTCTGACCTATTTACCGTAGAAGGTGGAGAAGGTCCTGTCAAGACCGTCAGATGGCTGAAAGATTCTGGAAACATCGTGACTGCGGCGAGTTCAGGAAATTTGGCTATTTGGTCGACAGATGGAAAAAGACTGTCCCCGGAAGATTGGTCAGCGGGGAACGATCTCCTGACGATGGAAAAGAATCCCTGGATGAATCAGATTGCCACGGGAGGAAAAGAAAACATCCTGAAAGTTTGGGATTTAGAAAAACACGAGAAAGTCCATGTTGCAAAGAATGTGAGTTTCATTCATGACTATTCTTATTATTTGTTATATCATGTTAACATGGTTACTCATTTTTAGGTTGCTTTGAATTATCTGCATCAGAGAGTTCCGATCTGGGAGACCGGGATAAAGTACTTGAGTGAGAACGAGATTGTCACGACCACGGGCAAAAGTCACATCAGAATTTACGACTTCAGGGCTGACCAGAGACCGATTCAGGAGTTTACGTACATGGATACGCCGATCACTGCTATTTCTTTATGTTACAAGGATCGTCATATTGTTGTTGGAAATACGACAGGAAACGTCTCTGTCTTTGATTTGAGGAATACGAGTGAGTTTGGCAATTTTCAACACAATTTTATTCTAGAAACTGACTTTTTAAATTTATGACTTTCCAGAAAATCAAGTCGTGAAGCTTCGTGGATTTGCCGGATCGGTTCGCTCGATAGACGCTCATCCAACAACTCCTTTCATCGTTACTGTAGGCATCGACAGACATGTTCGGCTTCATCATCTCGAGAAAAAGAAATTGATCAAGAAAATCTACGCGAAAGTTCATTTGAATGCGGTTCTTTTCAAGAAGGAAAATAGTTGTGAAAAGGTAAAGCCAGATGACATGAGATGGGAAAAGTCGGGAAGTTGGAAAGATTGATTTTTGGATTTTGGAATCCAGTTGCTGATTTTGTTGAGTTTATAAAGTTTAGTTCTTAAACGAGGAGCTCAGATCGATTCACGCATTCGAGAAATGGAAATTTTTAAAATTCGACTTTTAATTTTGCTCATTAACCCATGCTTTGAGTAAAGAATTTATTTCATGAAAAAATACTCCACAATTTTGAGACTGATTCAAATTTCTTCGTCATCGAAGATACGGTAACGATCGCTAACTGCGACATTGTAGATTACTGTAGTTCAGCCAGCTTTACTGAAAAAGAGGAAATTAATTTGGTTTAGAAGACGAAATCTCTTACCTGAACAGGATGATTTTTGATTTTTTGGTTTTCGGGTTTGGAAACCTTTTCCCTAGGAACCTGAATAGGTTGAGACTCCGTCTTCAGGGCTCCCTGAGAGTCGTTGACAGAATCCGCAAGCATCTGGTGAGCCCTCTCAATCCATTGATCGAATTTGCCTGAATCGGAATCATCAGGCTCAAAAACAAGATTTTGAAAGAGAAATTGTGTCAGTGGACCGCCAGAATTCGAGAGAACTTTTTCTTCTTCCTTGACTTCATCTTCCTTTACCGGGGGAGAAGCTTGTCTTGTGATTATGTACGGGTATCCCTCTACAGTCGGTGGAGGAGATACGGTCATGGGAGAAAGAATAGCGCCCTCGGCACTCTGACGGAACGCCTGCCAACTCCTCTGCATACCTCGTCGGAGATCGTTCCACGTGGTTTCCAGTTGAGACCCCATATGACGGACGTCTTCGTGGACACCGGATCTCTCAAGACTGTTCTTGAACTTTCTCACCACGTCCTTAATGGCGGCGATGAGTTCCGCATTCGGCTGAAAACGTTGTTTTAGAACTTTTCCAGGGAGTTGGAGGAAGGAGGTTTAGTTCACCGCAAAGGGACTCATTAGGTGTTTGGGTAGCGAACTTTTAAAAGCATAAAAGCAAATTCTTAAAAGGGAGTAAGAATATATTTTAAAAGAAATCTTAATATTAAATCTTTTAGAAAACACTCAATTGTTATTTTTTTAATTGTTAAATGTTGATTTGTTAATTTTTAAATGTTAAGTATTATCTTCACTAATATATTAATTAATATACTAGATAGGCTGTTAGGCAATGAGCAGGTGTATTAATGTTAAGTGGGTGCATATTAATCAGCATTGACTAGCCGCCGTTTTTGATTTTTAAAATAAATTTTAGAAACATTTTTGGTCTTTTCGACTTTTTCGGATTTTCTCTCTTCTGATTCCCGATCCTCATTTCCCTCGACAGGGACTTCTTCGGAAGATCCGTATTTCTTTAACCCTCCTTTAGGTTTTTTGGATTTGATCATTCTTTCTATCTTTTCCTCCGGGGACTCCGGGACTGGGGTTGTTGAGGTACCTAACCCGAAGATGTCCAAATCCAAAGGTCTGGGGGTCCCAGTGTTCTCGGGATCCGTGACCCTCTGGAGCTCCTCGAATTCCCAGGCGGCGTGGGTCAGATGGTACTGAACCATCTGGAAGACCCTCCTCAAGACGACTTGGATAGGCAGTGATTTTCGGAACAATCTCATGAAGTCGGGCTGCAAACGCCCTCCGCAATTATTTTCAATGAAAAAATATCCCTATGTTAAAGTGGAGTTTTCTCGATAAAATACAAAAAACGGCGGCTAAGTTAAATCCGAAGATCTCTGTTAATCCGTAAATGTTGAAGCATATTAGAAAGCAAGCAGCGACCCTAGCCCGAAAATTAATTTAAGTTCAAATTTAGATTTGAACGGTTTTCTTACGTTTTTTCTTTGCGCTCTGGATGTTCTGCCCTGGAAATTCAAATTATTCAAGTCACCTATCTGTATTACAGTAATACCGTAATACAGTAATCTATGTCCAACCGTTATTAACCTTCTAAAACAGTTTTTATATTTGATTATTGTATATTAGTATTCCAGAACAACTTTTGCAGCCGCCCATTGTACATTAATATTTCAAGGATGATTAATACCTTCTACCACTACATATTAATATGCCGAATATAGTCACTGTCCCTATCATCGCGTACTGATGTCCTAAAGAGGACTCCTATTTGCAACTACTGCATATTAAATCCTATAGATGATTATTTTTAATTATTGAGTATATTAGTATTTTTAAGTGACCCCATATTTACCTATGGCTCATTGACACGTGTAATGATATTTTTTGAATGGACTTGAATGGAATATAAAGTTTCGTCCCCGCTTGCGTGCTCACTCGGGTTCAGAGGTGATCGGTCAAGTGCAAACAACAATGATGTGAGATGCTCCAGCAAGAGGGTCGAATTTGGACCTTTGCTTTCAGGTTTTCACTCGGTCGAGGTGAGTGGGCACTCGAGGAAGAAGGGGTTACGCAACACATCACGCAGCAATCACTTCAACCCGGGACTAACCCAGAGGAGACTGTAGGGGAATTCCGGGGCCAAGGTAGATGTTGTTGACGTTGTTGTAGGCTCATCTGGCTTTTCTTTCCTTGCTGATGGAGGAGTTGATGAACTCGTCGATGGAATAGTTGATGGAGAGGTTGCCTTTGGTCCAGTTCTTTGTCTCGGACGAAAGGTATAAGGTTTCACTGACTCCAACCTTATTCCTTTTACGGTAGCGAATGTTTTTGGTTGTTGAGGTCTCGGAGTGACTTTTGATCTCGACACACTTTTTACAACTTTTGGATTAACCAATTTACCGCTCCCTCGAGACTTCTTTTTCTGGCTGCTTGTTTTCGGTTTCAAAGTAACTGGCTTCTGAGGTGCTGTGATTGGGGGCTCTGTAGTTTTCTTGCAAGGTTTCCGGATGCACTTCCAAGTCTCCACGAGGGGCCTTCTAGGTTGCAAAGTCCTCATCACACTCACTGCGTCCGGACTAGGGGGTCTCGGGGTGGCTTTCTTCTTCATCAGCAAGGGCAGATACCGATCAATTGATGTTTGTCGAGAATTCTGTGTGGGACCGATTTAAATACTTCTTTTGTTTTTAAATTAAAAAGGAAAAGAAAAACTTTATCGAAGTTGCAGAAATCAACAATAAAAAATAAAATCAGAGGTAAAATAATTTTAAAAACGAAGGATTAAAGTTGGATTGGAAAATAGGATAAAGGTTGATTTTGCAACTTCGATAAAAAGCAGAGGAAACAATTTCAAAGTTGTTAATACTGAAATCAGTCGGAAAAACAACTAAAGAAAAGCAAAGCATAGAAAAGTGTCTCACCAAGAAAGTAAGGAATTTTTTCAAAAATACTGAAATTTGTTTTGAGGAGTCTTTTAAAAATACTTTTTAATAGTTTTAAAATACTGAAATTAACCGCTAGAGGTAATTTTTAGAAAATTCGATTAAATAACTTTAATTTGGAAAGTAGTAATTAGAGGTAACTTTAAAAATATCATTTGTTGGATAAAAATAATTTCGAGGAATTTTGTACATGAACAGCCAAGGTGACTTTTGTTTCAATACCGTAATTGTGATAAAAAGATAATATTAGAACCGATAATAAATATTTTCTGGTTTAGAAATCGAAAACGTTGAAATTTCGATGACAAGTCCAGAAATTGAGCGTTTCCTTACTTCCTTGATACCCCAACCCGAACTACCATAAGCACCTAGAGGAGAGTCTTAGCGAGTTGTAGGTATTTCATGCTGCCCCACCAGATCCAATCTCTCCATTCATAGACCCTCTTGAAGACGTTGACGAAGGCCTTGACTTGTTTGTCCATGATTTTCGTAAGCTGTTCCCTCGTGAGTTTCTTCATCCCCAGAGGTCTTTTATAATTATCGAACTTAAGATTACTACCTAATTCCCTCAATTCCTGTATATTTTCTCTAAATTGCGCAGACGAAGGACTATAGACCCTAGGGATACCGCTATGGGGAGGTCGATGCGAACGATCAAAACTCACATCCTGGGAGGCGTGGATGGAGGGGTAGAACCCTCCTGGGGGGGACTTCCGGGGAGACGGGACCATATTGTTCGTCACTGCAGAGGACTCCGGGTAGTAGTCGGGGGAGCGGCTGTAGGGTCTGGGATACCCTGGGTAGGGAGCCGAGGGCGGGGCTCTCTCGTATGTCGAAGGAGGATAGGGTCCAGGCTGAGGCATCTGGTACCAAGCCCCGAAATTCGGGGGTTCTGAAACAACAATTCAATAAGTCAAGGGTAGGGGTACTGGTGTTTCCAATAGAATCTTCTACCGAAATTAGGTCTTGGAAAAATTCCTTTTACTTTCCAGCTTAGGGTGGAGGAAATAGAGTTTTCCCCTCCAGGATGTACCAAGTTATAATTATTTTTATTAGTTGAACTTCATAACTAACCTTCTCTGGCTCTGGCTCCATATTCCCAGGCACTAGAACAAGCAAGATTGGCGAGAAATAAAGTAGATAACAGGCCTCTGAAACTTCAAACTTATTTATTTTGCTTTTTCCATATCAATTGATTTTAAAATTAATAGAAATTTTTAGATTGATAATGATTTTCGATATGACTATTTTTAACGAGAACAATTTATCTACTTAGATGTATCTCTAAAACCTCAGTTTCCATTTTCGAGAGTCACTTCACGTGGGTACTTCATCAGCAAAAAAAACAAAATCCTAAAAACTTGCGATATCTTCAAGTACATAAACGTGAAAAGCAAAAAAAATTAAATATGCTTAAAATCCGAAAACAATAAAGAATTTTAAAAATTAAAAAAACAAAAAATGCGATTAAATCACGTGTCACAAAAAGCGTCAAGCTTAGGCATTTGGATTTAACTTTATTAGATTTACTTTAGTTGTTTTCAAAGCGAAAGATTATCGGGAATTACAAATTCGACCATTACTTTCCTCAATGAGGAAAGCTTTGATCCGATTGGGCGACACTAAACTAAAGCTCCTCATTGACAGAGTACTTCCGCTCGGAAAAGCAGATAAGCTGATTTTCAAAGGGTCCATGCCATTTGATTGTCAGGAAATCCTGCGTAATTTCCCCTCGGGATCACCGAATTATTTTCCCAAGTCCTTAAAGCAACCTTAAATCGTATTTCCACAATTTTCTACTTCAGTGCATTGACATTCATTGTTTAAAGAAATAACTAATTCATACAGAAAATCTCAAATACAATTTCCACTCAAGACCACTAGAAGTACTCTTTTTACGTACTTATCACTTAACCGAGTGGAAGCTATATGTGGTTTGTATATTGACTCGGTGACAGATTCTTTGATTTTGTAACTCGGAGAAAAACGAAGATATATAGTAAGTATCGCAGCGAGAAACTTTTTTTAATCGCGCAGCTTCGGCTCGCTCTAGTCTTACACGCCAAATATGTCTTTTAGGATGTTTTTTTATGATCGAAAAACCATTCCTATTGAAAACCACAACTAATTTTTCCTAAGATGTGAATTTTAAAGAATAAATCTAGCATAATAGAACCAGCACAAGTTGAGCTACTTCGCAAAACAGAAAATTATCTCTCAAAAAATAATAATTTAACTGTTTCTTAATAGTTGTTGAGTTTCACATTTTTTAAAATAAATCCGGAGTCAGAAATCAGAGAAATAATCAGAAACTGAGATTTTAGACTTCAGTGAGAGAATGTCAAAAATTTTGAGATTTCCATTTCGGCATATTACAAAATAAATTACAACTAAAAATTCGGGATTTTGAACTATCGTAATGCGAACTCTTGGAACTCACCTGATGACGGCCATTATCCTTTCTTTGATTACTGTATTTAGGAATTAATACGAAAATATTCTCACTTTTGACTTCTCCTTAATAAACTTAAAATATAGTGGGATGAAACCGAGACAAAAGTGGATATATAGCTTGTTGAGACCGCTTTCCGCTGGGAGGACGAATTCGATCTTTTCGAACAAAGTAATGATTGCGAGATCGGGCTTTTGTAAGATGGACCGCGCGAGAGGCGGTCTTTTGTCTTTGATTGTCCTGCCGCTTTTGGGAGAACGCACGTGAATCTTGACTTCGCTAATTTGGGAAGCCGTCAATGTCACGAAGACCATCTCCAAAAAAGTCTCCAATTGCTTTCTTTGTTCGAACGTCAATGAGTCCCGAGGCAATGTAAAAACATTTGACGTGTTTATGACAGTTAATTGTTCGTAATCAGGGATTTCAAGAATAGAGGTCGAAAATTTGAAAGTGTCCCTTAGAGTTCACGAGAATGGCTGAAAAAATGTTCAAATTTAAAAAATCAAACAAACTGAAAGCTGTTGAGGGAAAAACTTATGAAATCTCGGAATTGTCCATAAAAAATTTGGAGAGTTGATGGATACAAATTTCTGTAGCAAATCTAAAATCTTCTAAGGAATTCCAGAATCTAGTGGGAGCTCCTGGATTGAGAATCTGAAAATTCATGTCGAAAACACTTTGTGGAAATATTTATTTCTGATTTTCAAAATCAATGATTGGCTTTTTGTGAAACTTTATTGGCGTGTTCAAGTTCTTTAAATTTGATCAAATTATGAATAACTGTAAAAAAAAGGGTAAGTTTTTTAATTTCTGAATAAAAAACATTCGAAAATTAATACTGCTTTGAAAAAAATTGTTAAAGAAATGGTTTTTTGAATTGAAACTCATTACCGATGGATTTCAAAACATCAATTGCTTTTTAAGGAAATAAATTTTCTTTGGAAAAAAGTAATTGCTATTTATAAAAAATTGTTTTTAAAAAATGATATCATCGAGATCCCCAGACCGCAATTGAGATGCGTGCTGATTAGTCCTCGATTCGATTGCGCAAAAATGATCGTGAAAATGATCAAGATAAAGGAATTTGCAGATGCAAAAGTGGATTAGACGGGAATTTGTTTATTTTTGTCTGGATTGTTTTGAACTTTTAGATGACTATATTTTCCGAAAAAACTGTTCAATGAATAGAAACAGTACTCAATATGTAGAATTTTGCTTATGAATCCTTTCCCAGGATCATGAAGAATATTTCTAACAAGAAGGTTCATACAAGAGATTCGTTGAGATTTTTATGGTTTTCTAAGAGGATTAAGGAATCGGAGAAGCCTCGAAGAATGTCTGTATTTTGCTCTAATTTTGTCTATATAATTGTCTTGGGATAAGATTGCGAAAAATCGAGATCCACGTTACAGACTCCATCATCCATACATGTCTTCAAAGCACACTGAAATCAAAGTTCAAAACAAATATATTCTTAGTTTTATACTAACAACTGTATGATAGATGTAATTAACTATCTTAGAACATGGTTCCGACAAATCAAAGCCTGTCTTCTGGAATTAATTTCTAACTTTCGGCAAGTTACACATCAACATAGAATTAAATTGAGAATTCAACGGTGTATACCATATCGAGCATTGAAGTCGAAAATTTTCAGAGGGAATTCTGAGATTTAGACCTCGATTTTTCATCATTTTGTTCTCGAAAAAAATTGAAAATACAAGCAACTTTTCGTGTTCTTGATTTTCTCAAAAAATATTACATCAACAATATATCTAGAAAATTGAAAAAGCAAAGCGTTAGTTTTTTTAAATTTCTAACTATTACAAAAATCAACTTTTTATTCAACAATTATTAAAAATGATTGAAAACGAATCAATAATTTGAGCAAGGAGCCGCTGATTGGAACAAATTGGCTACGTTAACGAGTGGAAACATGATGGAAGTCCCTATGAAAGATCCTATCTGCATGAAGACACCGCACCAGAACAACCTGGATTCGCTGTTCGGATTGTCTTCTCTAATTACACTAGTGAAAACTGTTCTGAGATAAGCATGAAGAGCAGCAGCAATGATCGAAGCAAAGACAGACAAGAATCCTCCCCAAAAACTATGAACAAGGAAAGGAGTAGGGGAAAGAGCTGCCAAGAGCACGATGTAGCCACAGACGGAGCTGGCGATGAGAGTCAGAATCACCAAACTCAAAACTGATCTTGGCTGAATCCACAGAGGGACGAAACACGCCACTGCTTGAGCTAAGTTGCCTAAGGTCAAGGCGAGATGATAGGTTAGCTGAAAATGACACATAAATTGATTAAGATTCAATATGAAAATCCTTCATATACCAATGCTTACCTGAGAGTAACTTAAAGCTGAATAACTCTGGATGCTCGGAATCACTCCGTTCATCTGGGCACAGATGAAAGCCAAACATCCCAGCAGAATACAATATCTCAGGAAACTTCCTCTGTCGTCAGATTCCTGAAGAGTGCTGGCGCCATTGTTCAAAGGCGAAAATTCATCCACCGGAACATCTCCGGAATCCGTCTCCTCCTTCGGCTGCTTCCTCTTCTTTATCCAGTCCCTTCCCCAGTGAAGCATTGCGAAACCGACGATCGTCAAGGTCATCCAGACGAACATGATCAAGTTGAATCCTCTGACGCCGAACCTGGGAGGGAAATAATGCGGCTCAACGACGCCGGAAGTACTGTTTACAGAACATTCATAGTTACCCGTTCCTTGGATTAAGGAGAAAACACTAGGGACCAGGGAACTCAACCCCATACCCACGAAATAAGCCGTCAAGTAGGTCGGATGGAAAGTCGCCATATAAGGCATGAAAAGCACATTGGAGGTTGCATTAACCAAAGCCATGAGAAACATGATTACTATCAACAATACGGATCGTTCTTGACCGGAGATTATTGCCGTCCGATCCCAGAGGAAAGCCATCGCGAGACTGCAGAAAGTGCAGAAAACAAGGAGAACTTGGATAACAGGGGCTTTCGGGATCTCGTAGTTGGTGCATTTGTGGATCACGGAGTACAATAGTGGTCCTATGCAGGCTATCTAGAAATATTTTATATATAAACTGATATGTAATGCAACAGTAAAGAATTTTACATTATTCATATATGAGAAAATTAGTTTACCTTAAATAAAATTTATATACGAAAGTTAGCTAGTTTTAATAAAGCTAATAACGCATTTCAGCTTAGTTAAAATTCGTAAAGGTATTTTGCTTTGAAGTTAGTATACCAAGGAAAACCTCACGAACCTGTACAACGGCAGACAGGTAACTTGGCAAAGACCAGCCTTCTGGGAGTTTCTCGACCATCAAGGAGAGCTCCATCCAGACGGAATTCGTGCTCAACCAGGAACTGGATCCGAAGACCGCTACGAAGACGTACGTCAAGATGCTCACCATGTCGATCGAGATCTGAAAATCGTGAAATCAAATCATTCTTCCTGTTTTTATCGCAGGTATAAGACCGAAGATAAGCCTAAGCAAACGTCAGCACAATAAAGAAAAGCGGTGATCTCCTTGAAAGATTGTTGTCTACGATAAAAATGAAATGAGAATGGTCAACTAGGTTGCATCGAGCAATCAAACTAAAAACTACAACGTAATTTTTTATTTCATATATGGAATATGTAAAATTTGAATCTACTATTAATCAAGACAAAGATAAAAATGATAAGTAATTGATAATTAACAATTAATAGTAAACCAACTTTTTTAATATATGGATAAGTCGTGAATTATTAGCTACTAGTTTGGAAATTCCAGTGAAATTAAGAAACATAAATTTCATCATCTGATAAGGAACACAAAAAGGTTTAAAAATCAATCTATTTTCAGATAGTGTTTTAAATAGAAATAAATGTGCAAAGCAGGTTGTCTCTGTATTTAAATCTTATCAAATCTATCTTCATATACAACAATGTCCAGAAACTTACGAAATCAGCATATTTAATCACTATCTTCTTTCCTACTTCCTAATATCACTTTCTTAGACCTGAAGTATCCTATATAAACAGAAAATCCTTAAAGACTACATTTATCTGGATATCCCCCAACAAAAGGTTTATCCTGGCGCCAAATCGACTTGAATAAACAAAAAAACTCTATCTCGACTTTTTTATTTTTAGTCCTTCTAATTTTCTCTTTTTCAGTTTTAAGGATAATAAATCAGTTTCGAGTTAGAGTTTTATATGAATATTATTGAGAACCGAGAAATGTAAATAAAACCAACCTCCGGTAGCACTGGAGTCTTCTGAAATTTAGATAAGAAACGACCTTCCCGGTTTATTGCTTTCTCTATTTAGAGCAACCAGCTCGCCTGACGTCTCGATGAGTTTGCCAAGACCGAAAACAAAAAACAGCATTTGGTTCGTATGGGGATTTTATATATGAAAAATCTTATCTAACAGTCTTCATATGTAAAATTCTTATCTAACATGAAAATATTACACATATGGATCTCAATTAACATGAGAATTTCAATTAGTATGGAATTTTTACCGATTTAGGGAATTTAAATATGGACATATTGATCAACATAAAGTTTTTGGATATTTGGATACTCAACACATAAACTTCATGTTTGTAGTTTACTTGAGTACGTGGAGGTATGAACAAGAGGGTAGAAAGTCGATAAAACTTTATTGATGTATAGTTTCTTTACAATGCTATCAGTATTCCTCACCATTGCCGAAAGCTTGCGGGCAATTTTTCTTTCTCGTACGGATGTCTCTCTTTTCCCGCACTTTTCGTCCTTGTTGCAAAATTTCGAAATTACGGGCTTTTGTTTACTCCTTTTGTATGTGCTGTTAGAAATTTTCCACGTAATTTTTACAGATAACATGTCTGAGGGTGAAACTAAAGAAGTTGTTAACAAGGAACCTCCTTATGGAGCCGAATATGCGAAGAGTAATCGGTCCAGCTGCAAAGGTTGCAAAGAGCCGATCTCCAAGGTTTGTTTTTCGTTTTACAATATTAACTGATATAAAAAACAGAACTAAAAAAAATATAAAGGTAGAATTTGTTTTCAAAGGTTATTGGAGAGTTTTTGAGAAGTGGAATTCGTATATTTCTTGGGAACTTATATGGTGTAGTTCCATACCGAATTCTTTTTTTGAGTCCTTGATAACCTTTTAACGAGTTCTTACAAGTTGATCTTCAATAAATTAATGACATCAATTCATATGCTTCCTTCCAGGATTCTCTTCGTATGGCCGTTCGAACAGCATCTCGTTTCTTCGACGGTCTCCAGGATAATTGGTAATTCTAGAAGTATTTTTCTCGCATGATCCCCTTTTTCCAGGTTCCATTTCGACTGTTTCTGGAAAAGAGCCAAAGCCGAGAACCTTTCCGAGGGCAACATCAAAAACATGGAACAGCTGAAATGGGATGATCAGGAAAGAATCCGAAACAGAATCGCCGAATTCAAAGGTGAGTTCAATTCAAATACATAGAATACAATTTAAAGTTCCAGAAACTGCTGTCGATGCCCCTACTCCGAAGAGCCATATTCCCAAGGTCGAGATTGCGAAGACCAGTTCCGGAAAGTGCTTCGATTGCAAAGAGAAAATTCAAAAAGGCGAAGTCAGAATCCAATTGAAAGCTTCCAATTTCCATCCGAGTTGTTTGAAAAAGTTGGATGTCCTCAAATGCACAGCTCAAGAGTGAGTTTTGGAAGAGTTTAATTTAAAAAGCTTCGTGTATTAACTATATCATTGCAGAATCCAGGGCTTCGATAACCTCGATGAAGGACAACAGAAATCCCTGATTGATGTCTTTGGAAATGAAAAGTGGGTTTGTCTTTATCCAGTTTTTGGAAAGTTATTTTGTTTGGATTTTTATTTAAATGTGCACCATGATTTTTAGAAAACGCAAAGTAGAAGACAATGGTGGGCAAGTTCCTGCGAAAAAGCATAAAAGCGAAGCCAATGAAGCCGATGAATCTCTCAAGAAGATGCTGAAGGAACAAGCAGACACCTTCTGGACTGTTAAAAAGGATATTCAGGACCATCTTACTCAGGAAGAAATCGAAACTATCCTCCAAGCAAATGGTCGTTACAAGAGGAAAAAAGATGGAAAAGAAGGAGTAGGTTCAATTTATGTTTTATAGATTTTGATTTCTTCTTAACTGGAGTCATCTTCTGAGTGTTTGGTTTTAACTTTAAACATTTATTTTCCAGACGGTTGATCAACTTGCTGATTGTATAATTTTTGGAGTTCCGGAGAAATGTCCGGATTGCGACAATGGCACTCTTTTCTACAATACTCAATTCCACAAGTATACCTGCCATGGATACATCTCCGAATATACTCGCTGCACTTATGGATCTAGAAATCCAACCAGATCTGTGATTAAAATCCCGAAATCCATCAGAGAACAAAATGAATTTCTAAAAACTCACGTTTTCCCGAATTTGCCGGAACGCTACTATGCTCCAGGAATGGATGAAATTAATTCTGTACAAGTTGATGATCCGTTGAAAAAGCTGAAGAAAAAAAGAAAATCGGAGGTGGCGGAATCGAAATCATCGAAATCGGCAATAGTGAAAAATGGATGCTCGATTGATGGAGATTGTGAAGTTGCCGAAATTGCTCACGTTCACACGGATAAAAAAGGTGGGTATAACTGTCGATTAGTTGTTTTTATATTTTCTGCTTTTAGGTGTTCCTTATCAAGCTACTCTTGGATACACGAGTTTGGCAGAAAATAGAAATTCATATTACAAGCTACAATTGCTGAAAAATGATAAAGACGATGAATATTATTTGTTCAGATCCTGGGGTAGAATTGGATCTACCCAAGGAGGACACAAGACGGAGTATTTTGATGAGGATTTGGAAGGGGCTGTTCATGAATTCGGGAAAATTTTCAAGGATAAAACCGGAAATGAATGGGAGGAAAGACATGAGTTCAAAAAGCATCCTGGATTGATGGATTTACTTGAAATGGAACTTGATGGAAAAGTTTGTTTCGCTTATTTTCTAAAATACTTTTAAATTTTCTAGGATAGCCTTCGTGATCAGAAAGTTGACTGGAGAAATTCCAAGTCGAATCTTCCGAAGAAAATCAAAAAATTGTTGGCAATGATATTCGACGTTGAAAGTATCAATAATACTATGAAGGCGTTGGATTTGGATACGGAAAAAATGCCTCTCGGAAAACTGTCCACAGCTCATATCAAGAAAGCGTATGGTGTGTTGCAAGAATTGGACTTCATAATTAATGATTCTCGCGATAAGTCAAGAATTTTGGATGCCTCTAATAGATTTTACACAATGATTCCACATGTTGTTGGATCTGTGGAGCTTCCTTTGCTGGATAACGTGGATATTATTAGAGAAAAGACAGCCGTGTTGGATGATCTTCTTGAAATAGAAGTGGCATATAAGTTGCTGTTGGAAGAAGAAAAAGATCATGCAATGGGGTCTCAGCTTGATCCTATTGATGCTCACTACAAAAAGCTTAATTGTGGAATTGAAGTCTTGGACAAAGAATCAAAAGAATTTGGGATTCTCGAGGAATATGCCAAGAAAACTCACGGACCTACTCATGGAGACTACAAACTGGAAATTGTTGATGTCTTTAAAGTGTCTAGAGAGGAGGAAGAAGAAAGATTCAAGAAAGACTTGGGTAATGTCCATCTTCTTTGGCATGGTTCGAGAACTTCTAACTATGCTGGTATATTGAGTCAAGGTCTCAAAATAGCGCCTCCGG
Source organism: Halicephalobus sp. NKZ332 (assembly GCA_009761265.1). NCBI lineage: Eukaryota > Metazoa > Nematoda > Chromadorea > Rhabditida > Panagrolaimidae > Halicephalobus > Halicephalobus sp. NKZ332. The sequence goes on from VOSG01000128.1 coordinate 27,357, forward strand.
AAGCACCTGTTAGTGGATACATGTTCGGAAAAGGTGTGTACTTTGCTGATATGGTTAGCAAGTCGGCGAATTATTGTGGTATTATTTCTTCGAGCAAAGAAAATAGAGGACTTTTATTGCTTTGTGAAGTTGCTCTTGGTGATGTTCAAGAAGAAAAACATGCGAAGGATGTAAAGAAGCCGAAAAAAGGAAAATCATCTGTTATGGGTGTTGGTCAGATCTTCCCGGATTCTAAAGATCGCAAAGTCTTGGAAGATGGAGTTGTTGTTCCTATTGGTAAACCGACGAAAAGAGAAAATTCGAAGAAGCTGGACTTGATCTACAATGAATACGTCGTCTATGATGTTTCTCAAATTAGAATCAAGTATCTCGTGAAAACGAAGTTTGTTTTCTAAGTGATTTTAATGATTTTGCTTGGATTTGTATTGATTAGTTTCCCAGAGTTAAATGGGGATTTTCGGAGATTTCAATAACTTTTTAATTTTTATAGTTGTGATTCCGAAAGTCTCTAGATGATTCTGAAAACCCGTGTCGAGAAAGTTTCGTGGCAATATTTGTTACTTTTTTGTAACTGTATTCCAATTAACTTTTGATTTATATTATCGCAAAATTATTTTTAAAATAAAGTTTGTAATTTTATTTTTCTCTATTGGAGTGAACAAATATAAAAGGTTGAGAATAGAAATTTCTTTCTAAATCTTGGATTGTAATAAATCCTTTCCCGGAAGAATCCAATTGGTGGAAAATAAAACTAGCTCTTTTCTTAATGCCACAAGTTGTGGAATTGTCCATTCTGTAATCGGAAAGAATGGAATCAACTCGGGCTCTTTTTTCTCTTCCTGTCAGGAGGAAAACGGACTTGACGAATTCATGGAATTCCTGAAACAGCAAAATTATTAAAAAATTATGTTAAGAATAATCTTCAAAAAGTCGTTCTAAAGTGTTTTAAAAATAAATTTAGGAGAAATAATTTAAAACGGCTTTTTAAAATAAAGTTCTTAAAAAGTGATTTACATTGAAAGTGATTTTGTCGTAGGACTTGGGATTGATGAGACGGAATGTCCACTCTGCATTGATTTTAGGGTCGTTGGAATGGAGGAGAGCCAGAGTTTCGATGAGATCCTGCAAAATGGATTATTCATTTTCAGGGGAGTATGATCAATTTTGTTTAAAATCAATTCCTCGTCATGATATTAAACTTAATTATTCATCATATTATATTCAAAATTAACTGACTGATTAAAGCAAGATATAATATTTGTGTTGTTCTAGAAAGTTCAGGTGTGATGCAACACTTAATCAGCTGAACTTCGCAAGGGAAACGATATCGATAAATTATTCATCAGTCAAAGTCCTTTCGGTTTCGAAATGAGTTATTTTTGACAAATCAACATTAATCAAAGTTCTTTCAATTTCGAAATACAAATTACTACATCTTTCGTGTCAAAACCAGAACTCAAGTTTCTAATTTTCCGAGAGCAACTATTTGTTAAATAACAGAATATAACAATGAGGGGGGACTCACCTTGAAAGTAATAGTTTCCTTGTTTACCGTATTGTAGCATATTGCTTTGAACATTCTTTCCAGATAAGCATCGCTGACTCGATCCGGGAGGTAGAAGCTCAGGAGTTTCTTGAATTCCGGAAATCTCATCCGGCCATTTGGACACTCCTGGAAAAGCATACTGTTGTAAAATCACACAATGTTGTAAAACTATGCAGTATTGTACAATCACAGTATCGTGTTATTGCAAGAAGCGGAATTTTAAAAAATAGCTCGGAACAAAATCAGATTCAGGTATGCACTTTGATATCAAGATTTTCATTTTTAGAAATGCAGGGTTTTTAAATCCAATAATTCTGGGAAAATACGGGATTTTAAAAGTTATTCTAAAAAACTAAAAAGCAAAATTTTAGAATTTCGATAAATTATTCTAAACCTTACGGATTTGAACATTGCATAGATGTACTTTATCCACTTCTTGCTGAACTGCCAATGAGTGGATTCCAGGACCTGGTCGACAGTGGGAGGCTTTGTTGGAGGCTCATATTTGAGCAGGTCGCTGATGGAATCCAGATCCGATTCTGCAATAGAAACAACATCCATCTTTCGCAAAAAAACAAACACTACTATGAGAGAAAACTCCATTAAACTTCATGGCCTTCATGTTATACATTTGATATCCGAGTCCGTGGATCTGGATAAAGATGCTGGACCTTTGCCACTGTCAGGAAAAGAAAAAATGGAAAGTCCTAATGACGACTTTTCGAACAAGGAAAGACTGGCGTCCATGAAAGCCCCTTGTTCTGGGCTCTATGATGGCTCCCCATTATTCGAAAAACTTTTGGACTATATGTGGTCTTCTATTATTCCAAAAAATAAAACTTTTGGATTTTATGGTGACTCTCTATTATTCGAAAATAAAAATTATGGCCTACATAGTGGCTCCCTATTTTCGAAAAAAAGAAAAAATTATAATTCAATGGAAAATATGAATTCAGGAAAATTTAAAATTGAATAGATTTTTTTCAATGTGAAAGTTTTAATAAAACATTTCTTCAACATTAAATTTCCAATTTTGGTCCTGATGAGAAATGTGAAGTTATTTTTCAGGTTATTTTTTAAATTCTGATTGAATTTTTTTATTTGAGGAACTTTGCAAAAAATATTAAATTTCAGAAAGTAAAAAAAATTCCAGAACATTTGAAAGTGTGAAATTTTTGAGATTTAAAAATATTGAATTTCAAAAAGTTAAAACACAATATTTCCAAAAAATTAAAATTTTGTTTTTAAGATTAAATAGATACTGTACGAGCTTCAACATTGTCTTAACATTTTTGATTTTTTATATAAGGAAGCAATTTGGGAGCATTTTTCCAAAAATAATCAAAATTTAGAAAAGTTCCCATTACGATGTAAGCCAGGTCGGTGTCTCTGGCGTTTTGCCCTCAATGTCAACTTTATTCCTTTCTAGAAATTTTTTAAGTTAAAAAAGTTCTATTTTTTTAAAGAAAAATAATCATTTTTAAAATATAAACAAAACTTCCCAAAAATGACGAACAATAATTACTATGAAAGGAAAATTAAAGTAAAGGAAATTCTGAGAAGGAAGTCCAGGATTTTCCAATCGGAAATTTCAGAGTATTTTTTAAATCTTTAGGACACTGAAACATTAGAGAACAAGCGAACAAAAATTTTCACCTTTCGGATACTGTACTTTAGAAGTGGATTTCACCAAAATACTTTGAAAAAGATTTGAAATTCATATTTCCAGATACTTTATATAACTTTTAACGTAAAGAACTTTATCAAAATCACTGGGAAACTTACTATTAAATGATTTAAGAGGGAGAATACTCAGTAAACGTCCTTGTTTCCTCTTAATACTAGAGCCATTGGGTCTGGAATCATCCTTTTTTTCGTCTTTTTTTTCCTCTTCCGTTCCGACAAAATCCATTTCCCAAACAGGTGTAAAAAAGTTAAAATAAATAAATTTCAATTACACGGATGAAACTGATACTTTAAAGGGGAGCAGACAAGTGATCTCGACACTTCGTCGTTGACAGATGGAAAGGAGAAAGTAATCGATGCCATATGGTTGACAGATTTCAAAAGTTTATAACTACGAAACTTGAAAAAAAGAAAAAGAAACAAATGTTGTAGCTACTCAAATTAAGGATTTTTAAATTTTACGTAATAATAGTTGTCTATGGCTATTAATACGCAAAATTTATATCTTTAAAGGTGAAAGGGATTTTTTATATTTTGACAAGGAATATTAGCTTGTTATTATTACTATTTCTGTTACGATAGACAAATCTCTGGTTTTTAGTATATATGAAAACACGATAAAAATAAAACTCAATTCGAATTAGGAGAAAAAATTGTATGCACCCAATTTATTGTTGTTATTATCATATTACTACCATACTTTTGTCCTTAGTGACATTAGATCTTCGAAAACAAGGTACATCAATACTTACGTCAGCAGGAGAAGGTGCCAACTCGTTCTTACTTATGTTACAACGAACAAGTCCCCGATTTTTAAGTGTGTATCTAAAGATCACCAACAACCGTAAATTTCTGATTTTTAAGCACATATCTAAAGACCATCAATAATGACAATGAAGCCCATGTTTCGACTAAATCTTGATAGAAATTCTATACATAAAACTGATCTATTTTGGCTTTCCTTATGTATCTAAGATACAATGCTTTCATGCATTGGTACATTAATATCGTGCATCAGTATATTGTTCTTAATGTATCTAATACATGGGAGTTGTTTTAATGCATTAATGCACTACGTAATATGCATCATTTATACATAGTCGTAGTATTACTATTGTTATATAAAATATGTCTTCACCAACCTTCATCTTTGTAAAATACTTTAAATTGAGCTGTTCTCACACCCCAGTATACCCTCTGCCAAACGAGTTCTATTCGGGGATTTTCGAAATGAGTAGATGGAGGAGAAAAAACTCGATGGATAGCTCTGTCGAACTGCAATGACATAAAATAGAAAAATAATAGAAATTCAGTTAAAGATTTTATTTATTATGTCTCCAAAATTTTGGAGATAAATTAATATCTGCTACTTCTTTTTTGTTCATAAATAGAGTTTGAAAATTAATTTTTTTTCCTCAAAGGTCGTTCGGGATTAAGAGGAAATTTTGTGAGATTATCTGTTTCATATTAAAATTGATTTTGTTTGTTTCGAAACATGTAGACCCGTTCCTGGAATCGAAGAATAAGAATTTGATCCAGAGAATTTAGAGAAACAAGAGATAAATTCACGTCATGTTTCTTAATCAAAATAATCATGAGAGCTACAAAGTCCTAAAAGTAGTAGCTGCTCCTCCAAACTTTTAGATAATTTTTGAAAAATATTTTTGAACTTTCTGGAATATAGCTTTTGAGATTTAGAAACGCCTTAAACATTGTTATCATATTGATGTCATTAATATTTCGAATGGGATAATACTAGAAGTTGCATAATTAAAGGCAGTGGCTTATATATGAAAACTGCAGCAGGAAATACTAAAATTGCTTTGCACTCCAGGATATTTTTTGATTTGGAAGAATTTGTAATAAACATAGTTTGAGTCAATGTGAACTTTTCGAAAGAATCCTAGAAGTTTTGTTTTCTTAGTCATATATTTAAACTGTTCCAGATGCTTATTTAGAGAATTATTTACAACTGGTTGATAAATGCAATCTCAAACATTTTTATAGCAATGGTTAGGATTAATATAAAGTTAAAAATAAAAATCGTCTAATAGGTTTCTGAAATTCTTCCAGTAAAAAAGAATAATTTTTAAAAAATTCATATGAGCTTGTCTGTCTTATTATCTTACATAGTGGGAATCCCCTTAATCTGTGAAAATAGTTAAGCTATAAACTGGCGTACGTATTAGGTAGCTTTTGTAAATAAATAATTAATCAATAAATAAAATTAATAAGTTGGCAATAAAAAATAAATTTAAATAATTATTTTTCAATGATATTGCACAATATCAAAAACTTACTTCAGAAGGTCTTCTTCCATGTTTTTTCGTTTTTTCACTGATGAAAACGTTTTTACTAGCGAACATTATCTGTAATTTCAACAATTAATAATTATATTTTGATCAAACTTTTCACTCGATTAGAAATAAAGATAAATATAAAACAGTGCGTTGTTAAGTCCCTCAAAAATTCTCGATTCAATGATAAAAACTTAAAAAGATAGAAGTTTATTTTCTAAGAATCTTCAATTTGACAAAGAAAATATTAGGGTGTTACAAAAAAGTGCGGTTTGAGAGTTAACTTTGAGAATTTTTCTGGAATTTTCTGGTGAGAACAAGGTATAAGAATGGGATCCTTGATTTGGCCAATCGTTGGAATCAAGTAGTAGAATACGATGGTCTATATTTCCCTCAATCTGGTTATTTGAATTAAAAGAAATAAAGTTTTTTGAAAAACCGCACGTTTTCTTGTAACACCCTAATAACAAAAAGTGTGGCTTTATTTTTGAATTTCTCAAAATCCAATTGAGGAGGATTTGTTCCAAAAAAAAGGACAAGCTCGTTTTTATTCTTCATTTTGACTCTTCAACCTTTTTGTGAAGCTTTTTTGAAGCTCAAAATTGTTGTTGTTCTTGTCTTTTCCTCGAAAGCCGACAATTTTCTTGAGCTTCTTGACTCTTAGGGAAAATTGCTAAATTTTTTTGTCCAAAAATGAGAAACGAAATTGGAAAATTATCGTAGTGAAATTTAAAGAGGGTTTTACAATGACAATTTTTAAAGTTAGAAACAGAAATTATTTTTAAAATGTCTCGACACTCATTTTCGGAAATCGGAAATCGTAGATTTTCTATTCAAGAATTTCCTACCAGATTTTGAAAGACGTCAGAAAAGTTGAAAGAATGTAGCTCTTAATATCTTTCCAAAACGACACAGAATAAAAAATCTAACTTCATCGTCTTCTTGAAGGATTCCCACGGTCTTCCTGTTTCCTGGAGAATCCGAGTCTCAGTGTCCTTTTACGTATCTTCTTAACCGACGGAAAGACTCGGGCATTTTTCATCCATAAAATACCTTGGAAATCTCCTTCTATAAAAATCCAGAGATTATTTTTCTCAAAAATCCAGAAAAATTTCTTCTGTGAAAAATTCAGAAAAGGAAGTTTATTCATCTCAAGGAGGAACTAGAAAGGAATTGAAACTTTCATTGTTTTTGGCCTGGGGGAATTAAAAATAGATCAAGTTATTTTAGTTTGGTCCTGGCACGAAAAATGAAATTCTCATTTAAATACTATTTTTATTTTATGTTTTTCATATGTCGCAGGAGGTAAAAAGCAGAAAATAAAAACACAAAACAGAAAATCGGAAATAATAGAATAGCCTTTTTTTCAAGACCAAAGTTGAAAGCTCCTATTTTTCATGGACATGATAAATAAAATTCTACTATTAAAAGGCTTAACATTTTCACACTATTAATATAGCTCTCAAGAGTTGATGACAAAAAGTGTATTAATATACTGAAAGAGTGCTTTCTCCTTTTTAATTACCCGTTGAGTCTTCGCTAATTGTTCTCAAGGAAGTATAGGAAGTCATTGTCCTTCCTTTTCTAAAAAACTACAAAAAATGATAATTTCTTTAAATTACAAAAAGAGATTAATTTCTTTAAAATTGCCAATTACTTTTAAAAAATAAAATATTTTTAGAGAATATTTAATTGAATACAAATCCTCTTGAGATTTTGTGCAGACTATCATCGTTACGTCATTAATGAATCTAATGTTCATATAGACAATTAGAAAATTTAGACCAAAAGATATTATATCAATATACATATCACAAATGAATCTTTTTACGGAATTGCCTTGACACGAATCTCCAAAACCGGAGTTCAGAATAATTCTAAAAGTCCTCACTAATTCTGGAAGATTTCAGAAGTTTCTCTAGATCCTACTATTTCTACAATATTCCAGTGATTGAAAACAAACAAAAAATTTCACATTTCAAGTCCAAGTTACAACTGACCAAATCTATCAAGTTGTCTTCAATGACTTTCTTGTCACTTTGTCTTTTAAAAACAAAAGTTTCTTTTCGGTTTCAAGAAAGAAGTCAGCTGCTATTCTCCGCGGTCATTGGACATCAATCAAAGTCTTTAATTTAATAAAATACTTTTATTTTCAATTTTTTAAAAATAAATTTCTATTTTTAACTTAAGAAAAATTTCTGTACTTAAAAATTGATTCTAGTTCTTTTATTTATTTTTTAGAAATATGTTATGTCTTTTAAAATTAGAAAAAAGGTCACAATGGATAATTATTGCATAAATAAATAACTTTCTTTGTGGTATCATTGAGATCAGAAATTCTGGAATGTATCTGATTCCAATAGAAAACTACATGACGGAAGGGATTATCAATAATATTACGTATAAATACGAAATTTGTTAGCCGAAACTGAGTGTCATTGGTCGATATGTTCTATTGTTTTGGCGAAGATACAGTAATAGGATACATGACGAGTTTTTGCACAATAAATATCCATAGACACCATTACTACAGTAAAGGAGGTTAATCTTAATATTCTTCTGATGCTCATTTTGGTTTATATAGACTACATAAAGTTTTGTGTACTTAAAAATCCCGAAAATTCAAAGCTTATTCCTCGAAGGGTGAGTCGAGGGGAATGGAAGATCAGTGATCGAAGTGTTCTCTGTTTACTTTCCCGACAGATTTTTTTGGACACAAAAATAGGCAAAACATAGACGTCATTTTGAAATTTCGTAAAATTTTACTCTCAGACAGCAATTTTTTAAATGACGGTATGTTTTTGAAATGACTCATAAAATTTAAACAAACTTCTGTAAATAAAGTAGATTTTTATAATATTTGAAAAAGTCTAGTTGATTTCATTTTCTGGATTTTATAATTTTCCACTTTTTAAGAAATTGAAAAGCTAATGATAAGGTTTTTTCAAATCCATCGACAATATTCACTTTGAATTATTTTTGGACAATCACGGAGATAGTAATCTATGCGAAAATGAACTTCATTTCTGTTGTTTTATAATTTAGGTGGTTTTAAATAAATTCTTAATCAAATCATCAATATGAAAACACAATTCTGTTGAGATCTGCACTCTCTGGAGGTGTCCAAAGAATCTTATTCCTTTCTCATTGTTGACCTCTTGTTTTATGATATCTCGGATCTGACCATTTCATGTGGTTTTTCTCCGGGAATTCCCCTACTCTTCTGAGCATTGAGTAAATAACTGGAAATCATATGACGTTTAGACTTCTCTGAGTCATTGCTCCTAGTCTCGTCTATTGTATTGTTTGGACCTATAAACTTACAGAATTCTTTAAATTCTGTCTTTGATATAGTGTTATTTTTCTCAATTAATGAAAACTATTTGTACTTTGCAATAGGCAAGTACATTATTTTTTTAGTTTGATCACAAAAAGATATTGTTCATTGACGAGTACCGATTTCCAGGTTCGAGGTTGAAATAAAGGACTGTTATTTTTCTTTTAGTTTGGTTCAAAAAGATTATCTAAAAAAGTAATATCACTAATCGTATAGCTATAGTTGTAAAAAAATAAACTGCTCAAACAATATTTTCCTAAAATCAACTTGTAGTTAGAAAAGTATATTGAGGGACATAATAACAATGTCGAATACAGTCATCTTACAAGCCTCAATTTGCTTAAATCCAAAAAATGTCGTTAAGTTGGTTTTATTGTAATAAATCAAGCTTTCGACTACTTGTTACTCTCTTTTCCAGAACACATTCGTAGGAAACAAGTAAGAACCAATGAACACACTGCACTTGTACTACAATGCTTACGACATTGGTCTTAGGTGACTACAGCGATTAAAGCACTTGTATCCATCAATATGCTGATTATCGTCTCTTATTTCTCGTAGGCGTAAAGACAAATATGTTTTCACCATAAAAGCAGGCGAAAAAATATCACTAATCTCACAGCAATGGATTTTGATGTAAGATATCGCCATTGGAAAATAGTATAAATACCTCTAGAATCAGGAAATGTCAAATTAGTTAACTGAGATAAAATCATTCTCTCTTCTTTTTTTCGTTGTCGCTGTCTCTAATCAGGTCTTCACAATTGCTGCAACTCCCGCAGTTACTAAAGGAGATACTAGGATGACAAGGATAGTGACGAGCTTCATATGAACACAGTCAAAGTGCATCAGAATGCTTGGCAAGGAAAATACCAATCCCTAACATTATACTATGATCCAAAGCCGAGAACGATGGGTAGTGGAGATAAATGTCGAGTAATTTTTAAGAGAAAAAAAATTTAAGTTCTACGACGAAATCCCCACAAAAAGTTTCTTTATTGAAACTTAGTCGCTAGGCTTTTATTTTGTTTTTTTTTTCGGAAAAACCACTTTAAAAATATTTTGTTAATTTAATTAAATATTTACATTTTATTTTTTGGATTTTTAGAGCTCTTCAGTGATGAATTTTCTAAAACAAAAATGAATACATATTTAACTGTTTGCTATTACAATTGGCAAAAATTCTGGCACATATCTGACTCTGACGAAGAACTCCATCACGAACGGAATCCCTAACATTAGGAAGTGGAACAAGGTCATGCCGGACTTGACCGAGAATATGTTTTTCGATGCGTAATCCACAGTGTTGATTCTCTCGATCATGTCCCTGACGATCTGCCGGATTCTGTCATCTGGAGCTTCTTTCTGGATCTCATGGCTTAAGTTCAGAAGGTCGTTTGTTTCTCTCAGCTAGAAAATTATAAATTACAATAACAAGATAAAATTCTCCAATGTGGTTTTTATTACCAGAGATTTATTTCCTTAATTATTCACTGAATTCTATGATATATGACTCAAGATGAAATTTTTTGCAAATGTTTTCAAAATAACAACAGAGCGTCAATCTTAAGTTTACTTATTTTAAAGAACTGAAGGGTAAAAATGTCGCACAATCGATAATTCTAAAAATTAATCGCAGAGAATGCTGCACTTTTTAAATAATCAAAGTTATTTTTTAAAATTAATTCAAATGAGACTTACCAGTGAATAAAAATCCCCGACTTTCAGACAGGCAAAAATAAGGAAAATCGTCGAAGTTGCTACCCAAAAATAAAAAGTAAGTTGACCAAATAACAGGTAGTCTTGGAAAGCCCTCAGAGCATAGTACGATAAAATATTCACCATGAGTCCTGCTACGAAAGAAATGGAAATAACTCCTACGGCGTTTTCTGTGATGAACTTTATCAAAACCAAGAAGTCCGTCAACTGTGTTTCAAAAATTTCCATTATTTCGAGTTTCTAGAATTTTTACTAATTAAAAATGTCAATGAAGTAGTGTATTACCAAAATGGATTTGTCTGTGATTTTCTCTTTCAACTGGGTATTGAAATGATTCAATTCGGTACAGCTGGCTCCGTTGGCACAAGCGTAGATGAAGAGACAACTGGCGGAGACCATCATACTGTAGACCTTGATCACCGTATCCAGACAAAACAGGGGCTGGTACCCGAACATCGACTTCCTGGAATCAGATGAAGTTATTATTTCGATTAAGAAGTCATAAACACTTTATATTCCCTCGTTCTAACCTATCCAGAAATTGAGTTCAAAAGCCCATGGATTGAAGAATGCAGTTTATCAATCATTTAAATCTAATTTTAAATATCCTATTTACTTGAAAACTGCGTAATCATATAAACACGAAATTTACTCACCGGAAAAATTGGGTGTCGTTAGTCGATACATTCCATTGCTCCGGTAGAGTCACAGTAATCGGGTACATGACGTAAGTATCTGCACAATAAAGGCCCATGGATACTATCATTGTGGTAAATGAAAATAATCCTAATATTCTTCTCGGTCTACTTACGAGACGATTTTCAAACTGAAAAAGAGTTAAGTAATAATTTAAATAATTATGAATAGAATTTTCTCAGCATCCAGTAAAATAATTTTAAAATAAAAAATTCGATCTGTCTTAATTTCATAAAACTCACGTTATTTCTCGCTGCTTTTCTCAGAAGAGAACCGACATTGGAGAAGTAATTTTTGTACTTATATCCCATCATCACTAAACTAGAAACAAAGCCGTGGAGGGCGAAGAAAAACAAGGAATTTGAATACGCCCAGTTTATCGAAAAAGGGATATTGCTCATTCTTATAAGACAGTATATTCCATTCGCAAGCAATATTAGTGTAGCGAGGACGTTGGGAATAAGATGAAGAAGTCCCTTTTTGGATTTTATATCTTCTGGAGCAATATGAAGGACCAATCCTGTCATCTGGGTGATATAGTAGAAAGGACCCCAGATAGCCTTTCTCAATTCAATATCCGACGTTCTAGATCTTCCGGATTTCTCCAAAGAAGTTCTAGAATCATTAATCGTGGACATTTCTATAGAGGAAGAATTAGGAGTTAAAGAGTCAGCCATGTTTAAATATTTCGAAATGTTCAGTATCCAATTTTACTTTTATACAAAATCTGGCCGATGATTCAGACTAAAATCCAAATTCGATCTCGCTCCTCCCGGAAAACGATTTCTATGAATCATCTTTCTTCACGTGAACCTTTACGTCAATTTTTGTGTGCATTAAAATGCAATGTCGGAAGTCCAAAAAACTGCCCGCGATGGATGCAACGATGGACTGCTCGGTGGATGGGTTGACGAAAGGAGGAACCAGTGATCACGTTGCTGCTGTTTGCTTTTCCAATGGATCTTCGTTTTCAGTAAAGAAGTGAAGAGAAACATACATCATGATCAAAAAGTGTATAGCGAAAACTACGTTCCTGTACTATTGTCGGAAAGCAAATAAGAATTACTCTAATTTTTCGCAGATGTTTGGAGTTATTTGTAGTAGAAAAAATTTTCTCAGGATAAAATTAGCATGTTTACACAGAATTTCAACTTCAGAATTGCCCTTAATCTATAGGATAAGTCATATTAACAAAAATATTAAAATTATGGGGAAATTATCTCGACAAAAATCTTAAAGCCTAAAAGCTAACGATTATTAGATTTTCTTTTGAAAATTGTAATGCTATAATTTTTAAAATTCACAGTATTATAGAAACAGTATGGTTATGAAGTATCTCAATAGAAAGTTTTGACATTTGAAAACTGAACAAATATTAACTAACCTCGAAATTCATAATTTCATAAAGTTTAAAAATCAGTACTATAAAAAAAGTATTATCATGAACTTCTCTTGAGATAATTTTTTTAAATTTCCTAATTAAAACTAAAATTTCGAAACTATGCTTTTTTATTCGATAAAGTCCTAATGACATACTGTAGATTCCAAAGTATAAACTGTAATTTTTTTAAATAAACAATTGAATTTTAATTGTCGTGTTTTCAAACTATATTTTTTTATTCTTTAGAGAATGACATCGGGTCTTCAAATATCGAGTGTCAAATTTTTATTCTTTTATTGTGGTCTAATCTTTCTTAAAATGTCCTATTGATCAATCAAATGAGACAAAGATAGACACAATTCCCCTTTTTCGATTAAGAGAAATTTTCTGATCTTTCACTCACTAAATTTTTTTAAAATACGCTAATGAAAGTAGAATTCTGATTTTTAATCTAAATTGAAAAATTCGTGTCGAAACAATTTTTCCGGATTTTTAAAGATATTTTTAATTCTTATTGTAGTGTGATTAGTCTTCGGATATCATTTACTACATCCACTTCCGACGATGCCTGAAAGGATTCCAGTCGAGAACCCCGTGGGAAATTCCGGGAAAATCCTTGGAGAAAAGCTGTTTTTCCCAACAGCCAAGAGATTTGCGAAAAACCGATTCTTGAAGGTTTGTTTCTAATTTCTAAAAAATCATAAGCATTGTCAGGCAGCGATGTCGGAAGCACTTTGTCATTGGGATCCATCTGACCCTGATTCCACTGGCTTACCTACGGATACGTTGATCAATCTCTACGAAAAGTGGTGTGCTGCTGGTTACGGAGTGAGTTCATATATCACTTTTTATAAAATTGCACTTCAACCATTCTTAATTTAAAATTGCGATGTTAAAATCCTCAGGTTGTCTTGACCGGAAATATCCCCATCGACTTGAACCATCTCGAGGGCCCAGGAAACATGCTGGTTTCCAAGGAGGTAGATTCCCCTGAACGTAGAAGACTCTTCGCGGAGATGGCTTCCAGGGCCAAATCTCAAGGATCTGAGGGATCCCTGTTGATCCCCCAGATAACTCATGCAGGAAGACAGACTCCCATCTTCATCAACAAAAAGCCCTTTTCTTCCTCCTCAGTCCAACTCGAAAACCAATTTTTCGGGAGAGAATTCGGGGAACCCGTGGAGCTTTCCAAAGACCAAATAAGAAAAGAAATCATCGACAGATTTGCCTTCACTTCCAAGTTCCTTTTCGATTCTGGATTCGACGGAGTGCAACTCCACGGAGCCCATGGATATCTTCTCGCTCAATTCCTAAGTAGAACCACAAACAAAAGAACAGATGAATACGGTGGATCTCCAGAGAACAGGGCCAGGATCGTTGTCGAAATCCACGAAGCCATCCGGAAACTCGTTCCTCCAGAAACTGGCTTCGTCGTCGGGATCAAACTCAATTCCGTCGAATTCCAGAATGAAGGGATGACTACAGATGAGGCTGTGGAAGTCGCAAAAATCCTTGACGTAAGTTTCTACATTTGTCAGTAAAAAAATAGTATTCCAACTTTGGTCTCGAAACAAATGGAAACTTTTTCCTAATACGGCTTTAACAATTGTTAAGCATTTTTCTCTCTCTAGTATAAAATAGCGCTTGAAAATCTTAATTTCTTAAACTAATATTTCGTTAAACATCAACTGATCCACTATAGAATCCAAAGAACATGGGTATTCTTTTCGAGATCAAAATTCAATAAGATTATCTCTCTCGATATTGAAAAATTTCAGGAAGCTGGTTTTGACTTCATTGAACTCTCTGGAGGCACTTACGAATTCTTCATTATGCGTCATGTGAAAGAGTCCACGAGAAAGAGAGAGGCGTTCTACTTTGAATTTGCCAAAAAAATTAAACCAGCAGTAAAAAAAGCCATTGTGTACCTCACTGGAGGACTTCGAACTGCCCCTGCGATGGTTTCTGCGATTGAAGAAAGAGTCACTGACGGTTTAGGGTTAGGTAGACCCAGTACTCAGGAATTTGGTAGGAATTATCATTTTAATATGAATTTAGTTCTATTTTTTAAAGATACTCCAAAAAAGATGATTTTCGACAACGTCCAATCTTGTCCTCTTTGGCCTTTCGATCCAGAAAACTTCCTCGCCGGAACTCCTACTTGTCAAATCCAGATGGTCCAAGCAGGGAAAAAGACTCTTTCTGAATCCAACAACGATGTCAACGACGGTCTTCTAGACCTTTCTGATCCTGAAGTTTTCGAACTCTGTGCCGAGGCCCAGAAGGTTCATTTCGGAGCCGTCATGGAGGCGGCTCAAAGAGGCGAAATCAAGTACGGTCCCATACCGTATCCTCCCATATCTTAAATCAATTACTATCTTATACCATATCTTGCTGAATTTTAGACTTCATAGAAATATTATTTATACTTACAGTATATACATTTTTTATGAAGTAGTATTGGTCATGGAGATTATAAATTCTGGGACATACTTGACTCCAACAAGGAAATCCGAAACAAAAGGAATTATCAGTATTAGAAGATTGAACAAAGCCGTCCCGGATCTCACGGAAAACATATTCTTCGATCCATAGTTAAAGTTGTTGATTCTATAAATCATATCCCTAAAAATCTGCTTTATTTTCTCATCTTGAATTTCTTTCTGGATTTCATGACTCAAATTCAAAAAATCATTCGTCTCCATCATCTAAAAAGTTCTTTTTTATTTAATTTATTATCTCACGGTACTCACCAACTGATGAAAACTGCCTACTCTCCAAGTGGAGTAAAATAAGAAAATCACAGAGGTTGCTATCCAGAACCCAATCGTAACGATCCCGAAGAACAAGTACTCTTGAAACGCCCTCATCGCATACATGGAAGTAATGAGGATCATGACTCCTGATATAAAACCTATGGTTATCGATCCGACAGCGCTTTCGGTAATGTATTTTATCAACTTCAAGAAGTCTGTCAACTGAGATTCCAAGGCTTCCACGACTTCAACTTTCTAAACTTATTGTATTGAAACTATTAATACCAATGAAATATTACCATGATGGATTTGTCTGTGATTTTTTCCTTTAGATGTACATTGAATTGACTGAACTCACTACAACAAGCTCCATTGGCACAATTATAGATAAGGAGACAACTGGCGGAGACGAGTATACTGTAGATCTTGATTATTGTGTCCAGACAAAACAGGGGCTGGTACCCGAACA
The DNA here is from genome assembly GCA_009761265.1 of Halicephalobus sp. NKZ332. Lineage (NCBI taxonomy): Eukaryota > Metazoa > Nematoda > Chromadorea > Rhabditida > Panagrolaimidae > Halicephalobus > Halicephalobus sp. NKZ332. The sequence goes on from VOSG01000128.1 coordinate 43,244, forward strand.
TCGACCTCCTAAAGCCAAATGAATTTACTATTATCACTGTCACATATTTAATTGCAAAGTATTCATTTATATAAAAACTGGTAAGCACTATACTTCCTTATCAGAAAATATGAAATTGTATCACTAGCTATCCAATTTGAATTAATACATTACATTTTCTGAATCATAATTATACATCCATAATTCACTCACCGAAAGTACTGGAGATCAGTATTGGAAACATTTTCCGGTTCTGTCACTTCCACAGTCTTCGAATACAAAACAAAGTTGTCTACACAATAAATCGGCATGGATATAACTACTACAGTAAACCATATTGTTCTCATGATAAATTTGAATTTGATTCCAGGAGGGAAAGAAGTTATTGAAAACTAAAGTATATCACATATAAATAATGAATAAAATTTTTCAAACTTGGTTTCGGAGGGGAAAATTATTTAACTTTTATATACCGACTGGGTTCAAATTTTTTATTTCCAATATTTTCTGAATTCTTACATTATTTAAAAATAAAGCTTTTTACTCACAAAATTATTCAATAAACTTCTTTTTGTATCTCTCCGAAACTATTTTCAACTTACATTATTTCTTGTAGCATTCCTCAGAAGGGTGACAACGTTGGAGAAATAATTGTCGAATTTATACCCCATCATCACCAAACTGGAAACTGTGCCGTTGATAGCGAAGAACATGAGGCTAATAGAATAGCTCCAGTTGATGGAGAAAGATTTGCCGTTCATCATCACCACTGTGTAGACCGCATTCGCGAGTAAGATTACTGTAGCGAGGACGTTGGGAATAAGGTGGAGAAGCCCTTTTCTTGTTTTCATATCTTCCGGAGTGGTGTGGAGGATCAATCCTGTCATCTGGGCAATATAGTAGAAAGGACCCCAGATAGCTCTCCTCAATTCAATATCCGACACTTTAGATCCATCACATTCTTCCAGAAAACCTTTTTTGACAGATAAAGTCATTTTGGAAAAGCAACTATACTTTGGAAGTATTTCTCACATGGACTGATAAAAATTAGTTTCTTTCAATTTTGCTCAATTAAGCTCCTCCCAAAAAACACCTTGGAACTTTATTTCCGATCTCGATGTACCCTCTATTACAGACCTAGGAGAACTTTACAAACCATATTGACTCTGTAAATAAGTCGACGAAGATCGGAAATCACCTTTGAAGAAGATTTTGTTTGCCTTTCTAATTTTTTATTCTGGATAGAAATCGAACACAGGATTTTTCGAACTTTGGGTTATGGTGTAAAAAAGGGAGGTTCTTTTCCGGTGTGAAAATGATGGATTCTTACTGTACTGACGTGTGGAATCTATATTCTATTTATTTGCAAGAAATTAAGATAAAGGAGAACTTTAACCAGTCCAAGATTGCTAGTTAAATATTCCAAGATATCACATGATTGAGTGGTTACTGTAGTTTCATACAGATCTGAAGAGGAGAGGGGAGGAGAGAGTTGAGCTATTGTTCGTAGTCGTCGATCATCGGGGAATTCGATTAAATTTCCTTGAACTTATTAACGAAATAATTTCAAAGATTTTTAACTCTTGTTTGTAGTTTTTAAACTAAAGCCGTAAATTTTAATCACGACACTGAAAACCATCTTTCAGTTTATAGAAATCGTAAATACAAGTGAAAATTTGAGATCAGTTGTAAAAACTTTCAATATTTCTTAGATTTTTAGAGAAACTTTTAATCGTCGCTCTGGAACCATGGAATGTACTTGTAGGCGGCAAGAATGTCGACGAGGAACGGAATCACGAACATAATCTAAATTTCGTAATTTTAGTTTTGTGACGTTAAATGTTAAACATGAAGAAATATAATGCTGTGATACTGTAAGACTTACAGCATTGAAGACAATGTTGGAGGCCCTCGTCGGGGACATCCCCTTGGAGGCGTAGTCCACAGAATCTATCCTCGCCGTCATACATCTGGCAATTTCTCTGATCAACGGATCTTCGTTCTTCGACCAGATCCCCTGATCCAACCACAGAAGAGCAGTGGTTTCATTCAACTAAATACGATACAGAAATTAACTTTCATTTTTAAAGCTGTGGATCTTACTAATTCTTGCAAGACTGCAGGTCTTTTCGTCGCGAGAAAAAGAAAGTACACAGATTGAGCAGTCCAGATCCCCATCAGAGTGTTCTGTATACTGTACATCCTTGGACCGTACCCTTTTAAGGCAAACTGAGTGCAGATCTGGATGAACAACCCCGCCATAAACGTCACATCGATAAGGAAAGAGGCAGTGTTGTTGATGAATCTGGCTGTAGAAATATAATCTATCAACTGAGACTCATATGATCTCATCACAGGACGTCGCTAAAAATAACATTAAAAGACATCAACAATATTGAATAAAGTGAATCTTACCAAGATAGATCCATCTTTTATGCTATCTTTCAGTCTGTCGTTGAACTTTTTGTATTCTTCGCATATTGCCCTGTTGGCTTGGAGATAAACCACCAAGGCGTTTGCCGCCAAATAACCTCCTATGACAATGATGATAGCGTCCAAGAAAAACAACGATTGAACTCCGAACATCGATTTTCTTAAATTTTCCAAGAAAATTAACTTATATTAATATCGAGTTTCTTTACCTAAATTGAGCTGTTTCATTCGCCGTTATGTTCGGAATGTTCAGGAGGTCCGTGACGTCCTTGTCGTACATGAAGTAGTTTTCGCCAATGAAGACTAACATCGGAATTATCACGAAGGCATATAGGAAAACGGGCATGAAGAATACACTTTTTTTTACAGATGAAACCTGGAAATTCCTTGATAAAAACCACTGATTCGAATAGTGAAATATAAATACAAATACTTTTTTAAAAAACAACTTTACATCGTCTTGAAACATGTTCAGAATCCATTGTTTACATTTTTCCAAAATGAAAAATTAGTAAACTTCATAAATTAATTTTAAAATATGAAGTTTGATATTTGAACTCTGAAATCACAATTTGAGCACAATCTTTTTTAGATTCGACGCTTTTTTTGTAAATAAAATCAGATTTAAGCTCATTAGGACCGTCTGATTGGTTTTTGAAAAAAAATATTTGAAAAAATATCAAAGCTTGATTTCTCTATAAATAATTTTTTTACAAACTTTGATCTAGAAGATCCTTAAAAATAAATTTATATTCGCTATTCTAAAGATTTGAAGATGAAACATGTTATTTTTGTGAATTTTTACTTGCATAAATTCCCTATAAACTGTAATCGATACCTTGTTCCTCGTGGTCATCCTTATCATATCTATGGTATTCCCAAAGTAGTTCTCGTTCTTGTAAACCAGCAATGCAAGGGCTCCAATAAGGCCATGGAGAGAAATGAAAAATAAAATCCCACTATACGCCCAGTAGAGGGATAAAGACTAAAGTTGGAATTAAACCTGTCCTCATAAATCCAAACTCACGATAGCGCTACTCATCCTGATCAACATGTAGATCCCCCTTGCCAGAAGTAGTAAGATGGCGACAATATTAGGGAGAAAGACTAGGAATTTTCTCCCGCTCGAGGCATCTTTGTCGACTTCCCCGATTTGGAGAGTAGTCAAGGCGACTTTGTAATAAGGTCCCCAGATTTTGCTCCGGATCTCTTCGTCGGTGTCTTGACGAACGTGTTGAAAATCCGTGTTCGTAGGTTGGGGAGGGTTGAATACCCGATCTTCCGGAATCTGAGTCACCATGGGTGTCAGAGGGACGTCAGTGAGGGACATGAACTGAAATAATTCGACTGATTGTGCAAATCATAAAAATAATGCATCTCATCCCGATGACTAATACTGACTCCAAAGAGGAGTAAACAATCAATTTCCATTGATTAAAAAATTCCGAAAACTGGAATTTGTGCAGCACCACTTTATCCTTTCAACCTTTCATAAAATTAAAAATAATGCACAAAATATCAAAAAACAATTTTTAAAAATGGGTGAAATTGACCTTGAACACTTGAAAAGCCTAATCATCGATATTTTTGGATTGTAAACGAAATAATAAAAATAATTCAAACAAAATCATAAAATCCCGACAATTTGGGAATTTGTATTATTAAAATAGAACGATTTAGAGTCAAATTTTCTAAAAAAAATAAATTTCACGGAAAGTACGAGGTCTCCGAGGAATACTGATAACTGTATGTATAATCTCTCCTTTTATATTTCAAGAGAAACAAAGTTCACCTTGTCTGACATAAACACCAAGAAAGAGCGTCACAATCCAGCTCTAGCCGCCTGCATAAAGGTGAGTCCCCTGAGACTCTTGTTGGGAACACAACACAAAAAACATGTGCTTGTCAAGTGTTCTGCAGTACAATTAACGAATTTCCAAAGTTGATTAGTAAAACTGTAAAAAAATTGGAAAAAAAGCAAATTTAAACTGAACAAAGTTGTAACTTCCTCGAGTGACATTTTGTGTTTTTTAAAATCGAGACCATTGCTGACTCATAATGTAAATCAATAAAGTTCACATGGGCCATTTCCGGAGATCTATCAATACTTTTCATGACTCGATAGTGCAAAAAGTATACCTCTAAGAACAAACAAGAAAAAATCAAAGGAAGTAGAGAACGAAAGCCTCACAAAGTTTGACGAAGTCAGCATAAAAATAATGAAGCGATTTAATGCACAAGGAAAATAAGCAAAAATAATTCGTCAGAGGGACAAGGATATGGAAAAATAAAACTGCTAGATTGAAGAAGCTATTGATCTGATCTTTCCCGAAATAGGACGACTGCTTGAGTTTCTCCCTCAAGACACTAAATTCCCTGATAATCAATTGTCGCCCCGAGACCGACCGTATTTAGTAATATCGAGACCAGTCCTTCATCAGACGTTCTTTTTAAATTATTTGTAGTTTCCTGGTGATCAGTGTTTTTTCGAGAACAATTGCCCTTAACAATATCAAGACCAGTCTTTTGCGTGATACCAGTTCGCGTTCAGGATTTGACTCGCGTCGCCAGGTTCTTTCTCCACGATCCTCCGCCATTTCCGACATTCCTAAAGTTGCCCTCGATTTCCTTCGATCCCCTTATTTCCCTGTCGCTGCATATCCAGAAATCCCTCGATGTCGAAATCCTTGTCACGAGACCTGATTTCGTAAATGAGTTGTCAAATTTAATGAGAACATGCTGTTTTCGGCAATTGTCAAATCGCGCGCGCGATCATAGACCACTTTTGCGAAAGCAGCTGAACTTTCTTGACCGTCTCCAGCCATCTGTCTTCTGTGGTGAGTCAAAAACCAGTCGCCAGCCAAGGGCAGAGGAGAATCGAGTCTTGGCAGCGGTGTTTTTCCTGATTTCATAAGACTTTCCCGCGCAAAACCCGTCTGACCAGAAATTCCCTATAAAAAGATTTCGAAGTAGCTTATTTTCCTTCACGGTTTTTAGTACGGAATTTTGTATTTAGCAGCCTTAATGATTTATTTTTTAATGAGTTTTTGGTTTTTTGTGCAAGGTTTTGTTTTGAATTTGCAAAGTGGTTACCCAAGTTACTTAATATAATAATCAAAGTTCGCCGAACAAGCATGTCGGTCTTTTTTTGTAATCGGATCAAAGCAGAGCCGCCTTTCGGTCGCATCTGGTGCTGAACCACCCTATTATGGCAAGTGATACAAGGCCGATAAAGGTGGCACCGCCACTTTTGCCGAAAAACTAAGTCCATTTTTCTAACAAGCTGTAAAATTCCCTCTTTGAACTTGACATGATTGTGGCTAGGTCGTAATGTTTTCCTGCTCACCCCGTTTTGAAACCGATAAGGTTTTCATATCAGTTGTTTTGACATTTTTCACTTTTTTGTTTTCGTGTTACATCGCTTATCATTTTCCCGAGAAAATACTACTGTGCTTGTTTAATGGTTTGCCACTTTGGAGTGTCTTTTTGAGATCTGACCTCTTTCTTGCGCGATTTTCCTGATTGTTCGAGAAAACTCGGCATAGTTCTTTATTCGGAGTGCCGACCTCTATGTGCTTGTGATTTCGTAACATGTTGGACGTGCAGAAATCTCAATTATTTCTCAGTTTAAACATGCGCATGTTTGTTTTCGTTATTTTTCTTAAATTTTTTCTTCGTGTTTAATTTGTACATAGAGATTATTTTAGAAGTAGATTTCAGTTTCATCAACATGACGCTGAGTACTATCTCTCATGCTGAAGACAATGCTTTTCTTTATCGTACTCCTCCACGGCGACCGAATCAGAGGCCGCCGAACTTCGGAAGGATTACGTGGGCTCCAAAGGTAAGTGTTTTTTGGAGGTGAATTATCCGTAATGAATGGTTTACAGAGGCCAGTCGTGTACGCCCGGTTGTTGAAGCGTCCTGTGAATTAGTCAATTATAATGCGATATGAATTGGGTGATGTTCGTTGAATTATTATTCGTGTTTACGTGATTGTCTATTTTGAATTATTTAGGATTATGGTTTATAAATTTGAGACTAACTATTTGATTGTCAACAAGTTAAGGAGGTTTGTGGGTCTTGACCTTGAATTGTTTTTGAGGGTTATGATTTTTGGGGTTATCTTTTTTTAAATCTCCTGATTTTATGGAGGAATTTATTTTGAAAAAAACAGTGACTGATGGATGGTGTTCCAGGAAAGAGATTCCTCGATGAACATGTCGTCAAGGAGTTTGAGAAAACTTCAGTTCTGCTGAAAACTGCTTTGTTTTTGGGTTTGACAGCTGGAATTTTGGTAGTTGTTTGTGTTCCGTTGATTGTTGGGGAAATCCTGAATACTTGGAGAGAATTGGACGATCAAATTAGTGGTCTTGAGGTTAGATATTGTTTTTGGATAAATTAAACTCTGGGTTGGTTCTAGAATTTGAACAAGGAGATCGAAGCCATCATAGGGAACTTCAGTGCCGAGAAGAAGAGAGGGAGAAGGTTGGCTGTGATTCAAAGTGCGAACTTCTTCAGGCCAAAAGAAGGGAAACAGAGAGGAGATGAGGTTAGTTTGGATGTGAAACATATTCGTAGAAAGGATAATATTTAAATAATAATGAGTCAGACTTATTTAAGTGGTGTCTTGAGATTTTTTATCAACAGTGTTAAATTAACTGAACGCATCTTGTTTGCTTATATAAAACCATGATAGCTTCTAAGGTAATCAACTTTTCGAAATATTTAACCAATAACTCAGGTTCAGAATCCCTTTGCCTTGTTCTTTTGAAGAGGAATCCTGAAAATCAATAGAGTAGGAATCTGATCTTCTTGTCAGAAGGAAAATACCACTTTTCAACAATTGTTTTGATGTTTTCAGAAGCTCACGAAATTCACCCCGCTTTATGACGACATTACTGGAGATAAGAAACCAGATGGAAGGACCTCCAGGAGACCTCCGATCCATGGAGTCAAGACTGTGAAATCTTGCGGAAGTAATTTTACTTTTTTTAATCCGAACTTTCATATTCATTCTAGACTGTAAACTTTCGACTTCCAACTCTTGTCCTGCAGGACCTCCAGGGCCTAAAGGGAAGAGAGGTCTGTCAGGAGACTGTGGACTTGATGGGATCCCGGGTTTCGATGGAATCCCCGGAGGTGATTTGGCCCCGGAGCCTGCTTACGACTCCGGAAGATGCACAATGTGTCCTCCCGGACCTTTAGGGCCTCCAGGTCCTGAGGGCAAGCCCGGAAATTCTGGTCTGAAAGGACCTCCAGGTTGTTTTTTTCCAGTTTTTAAGTTAAATCTCATTCTTAGGTCTTCCTGGTTGCGGAGGGAAACACGGACTGCCCGGATTCCCAGGGGAAACGGGACCTCCAGGAACTCCTGGGGTCATGGGCAAAGTCGGGTTGCCTGGATTGAAAGGGAGAGACGGGAAAAAGTACACAAAAAAAAGAGGATATAAAGGACCTAGAGGACCTCCTGGAAGACCCGGCCAAAGAGGAAATCCCGGAAATAATGGAAGGATGGGGGACATTGGAAAGCCTGGGAAGCTCGGTCCTCCAGGAGAACCCGGACTCGAAGGACCTCCGGGGCTGGAGGGCAGTCCCGGGGTAGTTGGGGATTATGGCAAAGATGCCGAGGTTGGTTTTCTTATAGTCATTTTAAAAACTCAATTCGTGTTAGGAAAGAAGTTAAATGATATGAATTCTGGGTTTTTAGTATTGTTCTTGTCCTGCCCGATCTAACTCTTCCACAGACTCTCCGTCAATCTCCCCATCATCCTCTTTATCGGTCTCTCCATCGTCTTCTTCGCCAACTCCACCAGATACTAATTATCCTGAGGACACCACAACGACAATTTTGTCAACATCAAGTAAAGTTGCTTCAACGACAGAAGAAATCGATCAACAATCGCTTTACGAAAACAGCTTCATTGAAGCCTTCTCTCCGGAACCCATGCCTCCTTCTCTGGCCCCTCCAGCTTCTTACAAACACGAAAACGAGGAAACCCAAAAAATGACGATGAATCTGATGAAGAAAGATCCTTTCGAAAATTACGGTAGAGACCCTCCAAAATCGCGTGAGAAAAATAATCTAAAATCATTCGACAAAAAAAACACAGCAAAGATGACTGAATTCAAATCTGCTTCTGTAGAGGTGAATTCCGATGAATCTACAGATGCTAAAAAAGGCGTTTCCGAAGAACCTAGTTCAACTTCTAAAGATCGAAAGGATTCCAACAATGGATATGAATCTGGATCTAAATCAGGTAGAGAAAGAATCACTCCAGTCGCCGTCTCTTTCCCTGAAATAAAAGAAGACGAGAATTATGAATCGAGAATCGTTGAAAATAAAGTAAGTTCTTTAGGAAAATTAGATACCTTTTTTCGAATTGAAAGTTCTTCGAATTCACTTTTTTGATTTTTATAAACAATTTTAGTCGATATTGCAACCTCCAGAAATTCCTGTGGAAAAAGAAGGTTACGATCTCTACACTTCTCTCAGAAAAAAAGAACAGGACCAGCTTTCCAAAAACTCAGATATCGTTGATTCTTTGAAACTTCAGAAGACAATCACCCCGAAAATCAAAATCCATGCTGTAAAGAGCGTGGTTCCGAAAGGAAATGTCGACCCTCTTCCTATTCATCTTGGAGATTTCCTTCTTCAAAGATCTGTCCAGAGATTAAAGAAACAGGGTCGTCTGGGAGATTACGAAATCCCAAAGATCAAGGATACTGTAAGATCCGGAGAAAATAAAAACCAAGAAATTTTCGAACATGAAGTCGGAATCCCTTCTGGTCATGGAAGAAATAGAAAAACCAGAGTTCCTGATCCTAGAAGAAACAACAAGATTTCATACGGCTCTTCGAGAAGAAACAGCCAGATTGGAATTTTCAGTCCCAAAATGCAGTCTGGAACAGTCATGACAGAAAATTGGAAAAGGATGTTCGATATCTAAAAATCACCGATAATTCCGTCTCTTTCAATACAGTAATCTGTATATTTTCATAATACAGTAATTCTCATTTTATATAACTCTTTTATTCAAGTAGTGAGCATCAACAATTTTAAAATAATTTTAATAAAGATTTTGTCATAATTCTTCAAATCCCAGTTTTTGTGCCATTTCTGAAAGTTGGAATTACAGCAGGTTTGTTACCTGTGAACAAGGAAAAAATCGAATCCAGGCAACAGGAATTGAAGGAGTGAAAGACAAATATTCAAGAATAAAAATAAAAAAACAGAGGCAGTAAAATTCCTGGAACTTGCGGAAGAAGCCCCATTGCACTTGTCACCGTAACAGGAACAGAGTTGAACGTCCCCGAAGAAGGGCATCTCGACACCCTTGGGAGGGTTGAAGAGCTGGGCCCGGGGCAAGGATCGGCACTGGTCGACCTGGTTGAACCTGTGTGTCCTCAAGGCGGACTGATTGAAACCATGTCTCAGGATCCTGTCCACACATCCTCTGATGTATTTGTAGCCGAGGAAGATTCCTGAAGAATTTAAAGACTTGAAATTTGAAATTTAAAAATTAAAAATTAATCCGTATTTAATTTTTTAAAAATAAACTGGTAACTTCAAGGCGCTTATTAAAACATTGAATTTTGGAAAATTTCTAGGTTGAAAATACTATAGATGATGAACGAACCTCCTTCTAGATTTGGCTCCAGCAAACTTGCACAGAAGGACCCGCAAAGAACCGTTGGAATGTTCCGCTGCATGAAGGGATCGTTACAGCGATTTGTAAAAACCTGAAAGATTTATTGTATTCCTAAAATGCTTTAGAATTTAAAAAGTTGATGAATACTATTTACTAAGTATATAAAACATGAAAAATAGAGTCTACTTCCTTGCATATTTAACAGCTTAAGGAAATAAATCTTCTTTTCGGAATATTCGAAAAGTATCAAAAGTCTTATTTTTCTGAATAGAGAATCATATCTAATGTGGTAAACTTTGAAATATTCAAAATACAAAAATAACTATGTGATTTTAATTATTTTTGGTATTTTTACTACTGTTTCAGGTATTTTTGGAAACCAACCTTGGGAGTAGTGTACATGAACTGTAGGTGTTCCCAGTTCTCCTGATAAGTCAGGGACATGCAGGAGTAACATTCAAACTGCCTGGGCATCGTCCCTAAAACAAGCTATTAAGATACTGTAGACCAACATAATGGTTGATTTTTAATTTAATTGGCCAAAAATAAAATTTTTAAGTTTTTAAAACTGTTTATTATATTATTATTTTAAAAGTCGGATTTTTTAAACTGATTCCGTCTAAATGTGGCTATAAAAACAGATAATTATTAATTATGTTAAAAGCACACCATTAATGTCAATCATACCAAATCTGGAGAGCTCTGATCCCCGTACAGATTCCAAAAAAATGAATAATAAAATTTTAAAGAAATCCATTTCTTCGATTTTAAATTATGGAAGATGAGTCCTGGATAACATCACTAATTGATTTTAATTCTGACTGAAATTCGATGACAATTGATCAAAGACTTGGCCGAATCGAGGACACGACAGGGCGAGAACGATGATGGATTGCGATAAGGTCTTTAGAAAAATATTTCACTTTTTTAGGAATTCAGGCTTTTAAAAACATTTCAGATACTTTTATATCCTTAGGTTTTTTAAAGTGAAATATAAGCCACACGGACCACGTAAATTTAAAAAATAGTTTACTCTTTCTTAATCAAAAAGCAATAAATAAAAAAATATTTTACCTTATTTAAGATAAAATTTATAAAAGTAAATAAAGTTATTTTTCTTAATTATATGACAAATTCGAAAAAAGAGTTGGAACTCGATCAATCGGGCTCACTTAACTAGGGTTCGCCTCAGGGCACAGGGACAAACGACTTTTTCTGGATCGGACAAACGTCAGCAGGTGCTGCCCCCGGACTCAAGTTGATTTATAATTTTCGAGAAAGTGGTTTACATAGTTGATTTAAATTTCCGAAAAAGTGGTTTATATGGCTAATTTAAGTTTTGGAAAAAGTTATTTAAACAACGGCCGCTTGATTTACAGTCAGTTAATGAAAACACGATGTTTCGGAAGTTTTGATTTAAAACAGATTTGATTAGATAAATATCAAATAAATTTTCATAATTCTTTCGTTGAAATTAAGTGGATTTGTAGTTTTGTCTAAAATTGAAAGACTATGATTAAATATTCATGCTTTTCTTATGAAAGATATTTAGGTTCCTTTGGAATCAAATGAGTTTCGGAACATTTCACCGAAAGACGAAATATGATGTAGAACAGAATGTCACAGCGTAAGGAAAATTTCTTGAAAGGAGCAAAAGTTTCTAATATTGAACTCCCTTTGATATAAGAAAGATAAAGTTGGTTAAGTTCTCCGTTTTCTTTGAAAATTTTTTCTAAGTATTAAAAAGAAATATGGAAACCCATTCAATATTCTTTAAATTAGACCAATTTCAGCTCTGAACTTTTTGAAATGTCATGTGTTTTGGGTTCTTTAAAAAATATCATTAGAAAAATCAATATTCCAAATTTTGGAAACCATACTATTAATATGGAGTAATTATTTTCTAAACATACTCTAAGCCATTCAACATCCCGAAAGTTACACTAATGAGTCAAAAAACTCCGGACTTCTAGATGACTTAAAAGTGAAGAAATTACAACTTATTTCAACCTTAAAAATAAAAAACACATGTCGTCAGTTGGTTTCGAAGTAAAAACGAAAATGTAAAAACCAATGTTGAATCATAAAATTCTCGAAAATCCTGACATAAAGTGTAACTTTAGAAATTCGAAACTTATTTTTCACATAAAAATTATATTACGAAATTTAAAAAGTAATTTTCTACAAAATGTTCTTCAAGAGGAAGTTTCAAAATCCCCCATTCCAATTTTCCCAAAGTTATATCATCATAAAAGAAAAAAATAATTTTCTTCGAAATATTCTCGACGGGAATTTCCAGCAATTTCTACTTCAGACATTAGTTTCAAAAGTATCCATTAGATTCTGGAAGATTCCAGTTGCCAAACAATGGAATTTCTTGGGAGAATCCAATATCATAAATATCCACTTTGGATAACTCGTCGACTATGTGAGAATACTGGAATCACTAATTCAGAAAATATTTTTGAAACCCAATCATCTCTAAACTTGATAAAAAATGTTTTTTGGGAATTCAAAAATAGCTTTAGAAATATAAAAGACAAATAAGAAAAATGGACTCAGATGTCCGAGGAGGGTTCTGGGCCCAGAAGGATAAAGGACAAAATGGGATAAGGGGTATAGGATAAAAAGTGGAATAATGGATAAAGGGTAAAAAGTAAAAAGTGGAATAAGGGTAAAGAGTAAAGGATAAAAATGGGATAAAGAATACAAGACAAAAGTGGTGTACAGAGTAAAGAGTAGAAATTGGGATAAAAAGTAAAGGGCAAAAGACAAAATGGGATAAAGGACAGGGATAAGAGAGGAAGCCAGCCAAGAGAGGGATAACGAGTCTCTTCTCTCCTGGAAGAAGACTCGATAAATAAAAAGGAAATAACTAATTTTTGGACTTGTTCAATTTTATGGATTTGTTTTAATTTGAAAAAATTCCTTAAAGGATTAAAAAGTAAGTAACATGGAAATAATGAAAAGATTAAAATTGAAACTCGGAAACAAAAGGAGGATATTAAGAAAAATAAAAATTTAAATTCAAAGTTAATTAAAGATTTCATACTTTTGAATTTTAAAAATTAAGATTAAGAAAAGACACCTGTTCAAAAATGTAAAGATAAAATTGAAGTTAAATTATTTTGCCAAAATTAAATTGTTACTGAGCTATTGTACTAAAATTAAAAGAATAAAACTACTTTTCCCCGACCGATATTCGAAAATCTCGATTTCAGATGTTTGTTCCGGAAGTTTCCGTCCGATTCCAGGAAATTTTTCCAAAAATTATTTTTCAATTTTACCTCAAAATAAAATATTGATGGAAAAAAATTTTCTAAACCGAGTTAACCCGTGTAAATTGTAAAATAAGAATAAAAAGAAATAATTGTCACGAATTGAGGAAGTTTTAAAGAAATTAAAGGATTAAGACGTTGAAAATTATTTTATTTCTTTCATTCTTGGGAACTGAGGAATTTATGAATTAAAATTTCAAAAAACCGACAAGTCAAAAAAATGCAACTCAAAGAAAAGGATAAATTTTAAAAATTAAGAAAGTTATAAACTGGTCATCCAAGGCTTTAGTGTTAAAAATAAAAACGAGATAAACTCTGAAAATGAACTTTACACTGTCCAGTACCTATGAAATTCCCTAATTCGGTCCTCACATAAGCTTCTCGAAGTTTCCTCAGTTCGTTTTTCTCTTGAGAATCGGCGCAAATCGAAAAATTTTTCAAATGATGAAAATTGAAAAATTTCTCAAATGATGAAAATCGACAATTTCTCGAATAATGAAAGTCAGAAATTTTTTAAATGACAAAGACCGGAAATTTTTTTAGGTATAAAAATCGAAAAATCCAAAAGTGGAGGAATTTTTGGAATAAAAGACGATATGAGGGTTTATTTCATATTTTCCAGGAATTATACTTCTTTGCGGGCTGAGGAAATGTTATTTAGGTTGTATTAATATATGGACTTTCGTCGAGATGGATAAACATACCATAAGTTCTTTTTTCGTATTTGTAAAGTTCGTCTCGGCGTTTTCCGGAATTCCTAACAAACTCCATTTTGTCGAAAATCTCGTCTTCTTTCATCTCATCCTTATTAATGTCAATGAACTTAGATCTTTGATGGAGGGCTTGGTGGAAACCCTGGTGGAGGTTGCGATGAGTGTCTTGGTGGGCATCTTGATGGGGACCCGAGAGGTTCTTGGAGTGCTGTGGAGGGACGGGTCGGTGAATGGCAGGAGAAACTCGGGAAATTTGATAAGTTTCATGGATTACCGGACGAGTAGAAATCGCCTTTTTTCCGTTCAGAACCAGAATGAGGAGAAAAGTGAACGAAAAAAAGTTCGTTCTGTCGATTGGCATGGCATGTCTTGCGATGGAATTCAGGTACTGTAGAAAGCCAAATTAACCACAGTAAGTCCAGGAAAAACACGCGAAAAGATTAATTTGCCACAATAATCCTTGGGTTAGTGGAAGTGAAAAAATAAAAACTCAAATTTTGGTTATTTTTGTCACAGAATCCGAAAAAATTAAGATTCAATTATGAGATGTATTTTAAAAAAATTCAAAATCTAATAATGCAAGACAGTATTTGGAACTTTTAAAAAATGCAATTTAAGAATTACGTACTAACTCAAAACCAAAGCACAAAATGCCGTTATGATGACTCTTTGACTGGCGAAATCGAAATCCCCGGATAACTTAGTCAAAGCTTGAGAGAACTGACCGTCCAAAAAGAGATCCAAAAAGAGACAATGGCCATTTATTCTGAAGAGAAATTGAACGACTTTTCCTCTCCCGGATTTGCCCTCGGGGACTTTCCTCAGGGATTTGGTAATGTCCGTCGCTTATCGGACCGATTATTTGACTCACTACTTTCTAGGAAAAAAGTTTAACTTTTACTTTGAAAATCGTTTTTTATTAATTTTCGATAATTCCGACATCTGAAGTTAAAAAAGAAAATTGTCTTGGAAATAACAGAAAAATAAAAATATTTTGGGGCTCCAGAAGAATGAACCAGCTGGAAGCAACTTTTGGGCGTGAAAAATAGAAAAAGCAACAGCTAACTTCCCGGGGGGAGGGGGCCGCGCGATAAATGACGGCTTCCGGTAAGTCTTCCAGAAGGACTTTTGACCAGGGACTTTAGTCAGAATTTTTTTAACCTTTTATGGACTTGGCCAAAAACTAAAGGATTTCAATTGTTAAACTTCAAGACTTTGGTAAAAAATTTTAATATGCTGAAAGACTTGTAGTCAATAATTACAGCGAAGTCTTTTGTTTTTAACCTCCAAAGGATTGTTAACTAAAAGTTACAGCTGAAAATTTTACTTCTAGATTCGAAGAACTTTCTGGATAATTATAAAGTTAAAACCTTTACTTCCAAATTGCGGAAGATTCTTGGCAAATGGCTAATTCAAAAATATTTATGCTCAACTTTCGGAGGAATTTTTAATTTTAAAAAATATCCCAAATACTACAAATAATAAAAGAATCAACAAACTAAGCAATGTACCGAATTGAAAAAAATAAGAACAAGATGTTTTAAGTGAAAAAAATGCAGTTTCTCAAACAAGATTCGAGGTCAACTACGAAATTTCTCGACCCCCAACTGATTATTCATTATCCCTTACACTACTCTACATCTCATAACTTATAGTCTTACCCAAAACCCCTATCTACTACCCTCCACCCCTGGGTCTTCGGAATTTCCTAAGCCGTCAATTTCAGCCGTGTCCATTTCATATTCGAAATTCGAATTTTGAAGCAATTTGTCCTCGGGCCGTCCATTTTCGTTCTTGGCAAGGAAAAAACGAATAATGAAGAATTCAAATTTAAGTTTTTGGGCATCCCAGTTACGTCTTTATTTGCTCAGATAAACTGATGTCTTAAAATTAAAATAGTGTCTTTAATAAGATTAAGAACTATAAAAAAGCTTAAAAAACTGAATACAGTGTGCAGTACAGGTTCTCTAACTTTTGGAATTAAGGAAATTCGGAAAAGGAAAATGGTTTAAAAAATTAGAAAATGATAAAAATTTTAAAATCAAAAATATCATATTACTCAAAAGAGAAAAGAGGGTATTTATTTTTAAAAATTATTCTATAATTGATGAGGATTTAAAATAACTTTAAAAATACACATGAAAACTGAAAATTTACGTTCTAAACTTTAAAATGAGAAAAGAAATTAAATCTCAAAATTAAAAAAACCAAGGCTGAAACTCGGAAAGAAAACTCTAAAACTGAAAAAAAATTAAGCATTAAAATTGGGAAAATAATAATTCTAAGTCATTTGGACTTTGCGCAATTTGGGATCATTTGTTTTATGACTTTGTATTTCATTTATTATTCTCTGAGACGACAAATTATTGACTTGACAGCTCTCAGAATAGTAAGCAGAATTATTTGCACTGCTTATTTACAATTCTGGAATTATTTTATGATGGAAAAATTCGGCATTTGATAAAATTTCTTCGAAGTGGAATTGATGATGGAATTACTAAGAAAAAATAATAAATTTCGTGGTGAGAGTCGGAATTTTAGTTTCAGTTTAAAAAATACGTTGAAATTTGGCACTTTTGGATGAAAAAATCTTAATTCTTTCGTACTTTTAGAGATTCAAGAAAAAGAATGAGGGGATTATCTTCCATGGTATATACCGTACTCTGAGAAAAGATAGAAAAACTGTTCTTTGAGTAATTTAAAAAATTATTCCGGATTTAATCAAATTTTTAAAAACTTTCTTCTCAAAAACAGATCTCCATATTGATTTCTTGTTTTCGAAAGAGTTGGTCTACATCCATTAAGAAGGATCATGTTTTATTTGACGGGGGAGCCAAGTAATATTGGCTGAGAAGTAAGAAGGGAATGGAGAGCAGAACAGGGTCAAGAAAGTAATATGGTTGAAGGTGAAGAATAGGTGGATATGGATGAAGAATCAAGGATTAGAGAGAAGAAATAGAGAGCCTAGTTAAACTGCTTTATCTGTATATTTTTAAAGAAACAACGAATTTTAAAACGCTATATTCGGACTAAATTTGCTAAAATAAAAGATTTAAACCGCTTCTGGAATGAAACAGAAACAAAAGATATCACTCAGATTTGTTTACTTTATTTTTTGAAAATAATATTTTTTAAAAATGAAATACAATCACTTAAAATAAATTTTCAGTTTAAAAATAAGGAAAGCTAATTCCGAGATTTTAGTGACAATGACCATCGGGATCGGATTTGCAGGCGGCATTTTTGACAGCTCGAGGATGTTCGTCATTTTTAAAATCAAAAAGACAATTGCGAACTTTATTATTTTAAATAAAAGCTTTCAAAGATGAAATAAAGCCAGGAAAAAGAAGAAAAATACACAGGAAAATTACCAAAAAGTTTTTAGGTATTATCTGTGAGAAAATCCGAAATTTGATCACTTTGGGAAAAATAGATCCACAGAGCACATAGGCTGTGCAATCGGAAAGCACATAAGCTACAGAATTCCTGCAAGGTTTTGAAATTTTGAAGTTTGGCAGATTTCAATTAACTTGAGTGAAGAGGTAAATGACAGATTTGACGAGTTGATACCCGAGTTAAAAAACAATTGACACTATTTCATGACTCGTGCAAAAGTTAAAAGTAAACAATATACAATTTCCTGGTTCGTGCTAGAATCAAGTTAAGAAAACATATTTCATATTAGTTTAATAGTGGAGATAAAGACAAAGAATTAAACTCATTTTAACTTGAAAAGAAGAAGTAAGAACTCTTGTTAGGTCTCGATATGAATGAAAATTTGGAAACTTTTTCATATCTTGAAAGATTTAAAGAACAATTAATATCTCAACAAATAGTTATTTTATGAACTCATCTTCCATCTATATTAACTTAAGGAATTATTTCTATAGAAATTTAAATTTAAAAATTAGATATATTAAAATTATCCTTAGATTGATAAATCCTAAACCAACCGTAATCTGAACTGTCCCTCAAGATTCCATAATCTCTGCCGCCAGTGTCGAAGGGACGATTTCTCCAATGCCTTTCGTCTTCTTCGATGTAAACGGCATCAGGAGGTTTCAGGTTATTGTCATAGGCAAAATCCGCGGGCATGTCGTTGTAAACCGCATTTTCTTCGAAGTTGTTGAAAACAGCAGCTTCGGAATTTTCCTTCGTCAAGTTTACCGTAATCTGGTTTGCAAGAAGAATGAACTTCGTCAACGGAAGATAAATCCCAGCCATCTTCGGAAGAAATTTTGCGCTTCGAGCAAAATCACATCTCTTAAAACATTGAAATTAAAATCTTTTTATCAAAAATTCGAATCAAGAACTTTGGAAATTGAAGACTCTTTTCAACGGCTTTTTTGAAATTCCCTCTGGCAATTTTGAGGAACTTCGGAGGAATAAGGAACATTAAAAATCAAAAAGTTTTCGATGCAAAAAGTATATAAATCACAACTTTCTAACATTGAAATTTTTCACGAAATGATCTCGACACGAATTTCCAAGGTTTCAAGGGATCTAAAAGTCAAGATTTCGAATTTTCGTTTTGAGACTGAAATTATAAAAATTAAACATATATTATTACGAAATATTCTCGACATAGATCTAGAAACAGGAGGCTTTATTTCCTAATTCTCTAAAAAATTAAGCAATTTAAAGTTCTCGAAAGAATATCTTAACCTTATTTATTGTCGAAAATTTTTTGTTTTATTCTTAATCGAAAATTCCAAAAATACGAGGAAAGAAATCATCGTTTCAAAACGAGAGCCAAATCGAAGACAACTTGCGGAGTAATCCTTTGGGGAAATTGGTTCAGAAAGAAAAAGATGTTCAACTTTTCGCTTCAAAACTGTTTTTGCTCATCGAAATTTCACGTTGAAGCTAAAAAATAAGAATTTGCAAAGTCAATAATCCAATATTTAGAAAAGCATAATTTTCATAATTTCATATTTAAAAAAAATTCACCTTTAATAATATTATATTTTTGAGGAAACTAATTTCTAGAATTTTATATTTTAAGAGAAATTATTTTTTAATTTAATAATTTTTATTGACTTTTAAATGAAATGAAAAAATAAATAAATAATCAATTTAAAAAAACAATTCCAGCTTGGTCATTTATTATTACAAATAATATTTTTACAAAACTGATCTGTTATAAATACAATTGATGTTTTCAGGAATTATTGGAACTCGAGCTCAATTTCCATTTCAAAATATATTAGTATGGAAATAAATAACAAAATTCCCACAAAATTGTATCGACAGGAATTTCAAAAATCTTTAGCTTTAAAAATTGATTTCGAAATTCCCCGTGAAATCCAAAAAAATTCTATTTAAAAAATAAGTTTTAAACAGTAAAGAAGCTATTTTTAGTTTCATTAAAAAGGTAACTTTGTACTTTCACGAGGATTAAATAACATTTATATTCATAAATAACTCCACTTCAAAGACTACCCAGGTTAGAGGATTACACGGAGTCCATTTAATTAAAAAACATTTTATTTTGAAATTTAAAAAATAGGAAGTCATGATTATTTTTCCCGGACCTCCTCGGCATAAAGAAAAATAGAATTTCGATTCTTGAGGAAGAAAAATTAACGGGGTTAAGAGGATTAAAAATGTTAATTTAATAAGAAATCTGGAAAATTAAAAAAGAGCAAGGAAAACCAAATACTTCTCTAAATCAATTTAAATTCCCGGAAATCAATCGATGTCCATGTTCTCCTGAGTATGAGGACTTTAGTCTGGATGAATAACCACCCAGTTTCGCTCTTTTTGAGGTGGTTAAATTCTCATGCCTCCGGCAAAACTCGGATTCTATAAAAATAGAAAGGAAAAGAGAGAAAGGAAAAAAGCGTGAAATTGCGCACCTTTTCTGAATTTTCTCCAACAGAAAAATCCGAAGTAAAACAGATGTTTCGAATCTTTTTCTAGACAGTGTTAGTTAATAGTAAATTAGCTGTGATATTTTTGACTCGTAAAAAGTATTGATATTAGTCAGTATGAAAGCAATTCAGATATTTCGACTCATGTAAATATGTTGATATTAATAATTAGGATGTCTTTAAATTAGACATAAAACTGAACTACTTGATATCAAATTAATTAAAACACTTAAATGATTAGATAAGTTATTTATTTCTCCTTACATGATCTAAAAATGAGTCATTGAAGAAATCTGAAAATCCAAAATAATTGTTGAGAATGTTCTTAAAAGATAAATTTAAATGCGAGCTTTTTCACGGCCAATTTTCTCGAATCCACTTTTGAGCCTATTTTTGAGGTCAGGATGAACTCTTCCGACGACTTCCACGATTCTTTCCTGGATCTCCGGATAACACTGTTTGGCATGAGCAACAATGTTTTCAATGAGACGACAACGGGCTCCTTCATCGAGAACCTTCGTCCAGAAAACACACGGTTGACTGTAGTTATCATCTTCCTGAACATTGGGGCTATCACCATGACGATCGACCTGACCTTGGATCTCGTAAGTATGTTCCTTCGCATCGGGTTTTTCCACGAACTTCCCAAAGCTTTTTGGATGATAATTAGGGAAATCCTCCCGATAGCTACCGAAATTCATGAGACCGTCTTTCTGAGTATTGTTGACTCTGGTTCTATATGGACAGTTTATGGGGAGTTGGATATGGTTGGGGCCGAGACGATGGTAATGGGCGTCTCTGTAGCTGAAGAGTCTTCCTTGGAGCAGTTTATCTGGGGAGAATTCGATCCCAGGGATTACGTGCGAGGGAGAAAAAGCAGATTGCTCGACTTCCACAAAGTAGTTTCTCGGGTTTCTATTTAGAACGATTTTACCCACAGGAATAAGAGGAAAATCCCCATGAAACCAGACCTTGGTGACGTCGAAAGGGTTCCATCTGAATTTCTCCGCTTCTTCTGGAGTCATAATTTGGATGAAAAAGTCCCACTCGGGAAAATTCCTTTTTTCAATAGCTTCGTAGAGATCTCTGGTTGCATAATCCGGGTCCGTTGCAGTTAATTCCAGAGCTTTTTCTGGGTGAAGATTTCTGATTTTCTGTCTAGTTTTGGCATGAAATTTGCACCAAAAAAAGTTTCCATCTTTGTTGACAAATTTAAAAGTGTGTGATGCGTAACCATCCATGTGACGATATCCGTCCGGGATGCCTCTGTCGGTGAATAGCAAGAGCATTTCATGGATGCATTCAGGGTGACGAGTCCAGAAATCCCATATGGAGTTCGTGTCCTTGAGATTAGTGACTTTGTTTCTTTTTTGAGCATGGATCAAATCCGGGAAAAGAATAGGGTCCTTGATGAAAAAAATAGGAGTACTGTTTCCTACGAGGTCCCAATTGCCCTCCTCCGTATAGAACTTCACCGCGAAGCCCCTGGGCTCCCGATTTGTGTCAGCAGACCCTGATTCTCCCACAATGGTCGAAAATCTGACAAAAATCGGAGTTCTTTTCCCCACTTCACTGAAAACAACGGCTTTGGTGTACTTTTTGATGTCGTGTGTGACCTCGAAGTACCCATGGGCCCCAGCTCCCTTGGCATGCACGACTCTCTCGGGGATCCTCTCCCGGTCGAAGTGGGCCATCTTGTCTAAGTATACGACATCTTGGAGCAACATCGGACCCCTGGGCCCTGCAGTCATCACAGTGTGCCTTCCTATGGGGGCACCGGTCGCGGTGGTTAGAAAATTTCCATCCTGAATTTATCTAATTTCATCCAAAAAGTTCAAACAATTTACCGAATTATTTTTTTCGAAATGGTCATGAGTGTCATCAACAGTTTTCGACATTTTCCAGAGTTAGAGAAATGTCGAAAAGTTTAGATTTCCTAAAATTCTAAAATTCAAGAATTATATTTCAATCCAAAATTCGAGGTTTTAGATCTTCATTTTTGTTACATGTTAGGGTTAGACAGTAAGCGCGTAAAAGTAAGCTCTTCACATATAAAAAACCAGCATTATATTGGTACGTCATATTAACACAGCAGCAAATAAGAAAAAAGCATTGATACACTATGCCAATGTATTAATACAGAAGAAGCAATGAATTTCGGCTCATTATATAGTACATATCGGTTTGTGTGGTAATAAAAAAGGAAATAACTTTATTTTGAATCAGGTGTAGTTAATGAAATGAATCGGTCTCTTCGAACTTTAGAACTATTTATGACGGTTTTTCAGAGTCGATATCGTATATGGACTGCTTCGAAGTGATATTATTTTGTTCTCTTGGACTCTCTTCCACTTTAGTGTCTTTAAAGAAAAACCAGTCTCCCTTGTACTTTGGGGGAAATAAAACATCAAAATCCTATCCCAAATTCGAAGGTTTATATTGTTTGTAGCGTTTGATGATCAACCCCTGGGGCTTTGTAGCGAAATTTGTTGTGATTGGAGTCTCTCAATTATGCCCTTTTTTTCTTTAAATCCACTCCTTCAAAAAAGGGAAATAAAATTCTGCAATTCATAACTGGGATGACATGTGCATAAACAAAATATTCAAAGTCTACAATCATGGTAAAATTGGATGATTTTGATCAATACTTTTACTCAAGTATCAACTAATTTCTCCTTCGAATCCCCATAAAAATAAAATTCATTTTATGGTAGTTTGACTCGTGTCGGGGAGAACATCAATCTGAATCAACTATCAAGTCTCTGCACAGAAAAAATCTCAAAATATTAATAATGCATTGGAAATCACATTGGATTCACTTTAATTGAACGATTTATCATACAATAAATATCAGTTTGTTTGTATAACTTCTTTAATTTGTATTCATTTTTTAAATTTAACTTTTAAATTCACTGGACTAAATTTGAGTAGAAAAATAATTAAAATTAAAATTTAAAATTTTTCTGATTTCAACTTTTTGTAAAAATTCTTTTTTTTTACTTTCCTGATCAACCTTCTTTCTAATCAGGCCACGACCTAATTTTTCAAAAAAATCAGGTGTCTTTGAGAAAAATTTATTCCCGACGGTTTCATTCGAGTCGGTTGCTCGATTTTTTGTTTTCTACTAGATTCCCTGGAATTCTAATCATGGGGATATCCGGCCGAGAGACGACTTTCTTGGCTACAGTAGCCAGTACGTTCTGCATGATGACGATGATCGTCTTGCTCCCGATCATGCATGTCCATTTTCAACAAAAATTGAGTCTCATGTTGAGTCAAGTGGAGTTGTGCAAGGTAAATTCAGACTTTAACTTTAAAATTATTTTTCGGATTTAGATGGAGTCCAGAGATATCTGGAAGCAGATGTCTTTCGCTGCGGGACCCAACGAAAGAAGAAGACTCGAACGTCAATCTGGGTACGCCAACAACCCCTACGGACCCCAAGCAGCCGCAGCCGGAGGAGCTTGCTGTGCCTGTAGTCAGGGAGCCCCTGGACCTAGAGGTGATTCTGGACCTGAGGGAGCTCCAGGCAGAGACGGAGATCCCGGACCGAATGGAAGACCTGGAAGGCCAGGAGTCTACCTCCCTGCTGCTGACGTCAGAGACACTGCTTGTCAAAGATGCCCTCCTGCACCACCAGGACCTCCAGGTGAGGAATTTAGCTTTGATTAATTTAAAGAAAGGTTCTTAAAATTATGGCAATTAGATGTTTAGTGGAACTGTAGGAACAGATTGGTTATTTCAAAGTTTTCTTTTAGGTCTTCCCGGATCCAAAGGACCTAGAGGCCCTCCAGGACAGCCAGGCAAGTCCGGAAGAGAAGGAGAAGGAGCTCGTCCAGGACCCCCAGGCAAGTTTTCTCTTAAAGTAAAAAAACTGAAACGTATTGATTTACATATGAAACTACCTTAAGACTAAGATAATTACAATATTAATATTTCGAAATGAAAAACTGCAGTTCAAATGTTATAGCTTAAAAAACTGATGCACAATATCATATGAAAATTCTAAGTTTATTTAAAGTATAAACTGATCAGGTGTTTGTAAAAATCAAAACTGAGGTATGATAATTTAATTTCTAATTTAAGAAAAAATTGCTAATTATTACATCTCTGCTTCCTATCGTGAAATGAAATATCACAACACTATAAAGAGGTGTAGAGATTTTACGTAAAAAAGTGAATAAAATTCAATTGAAGGATGCACAAAATTCATCAACCTAAAAACGAAACCAATGACTGCGACAAGGTTCTTTTTTTCTTGGACGAAAATCCAAAGTCACAGTGTCACACGGAAGCGCGGGAATTTGAATCTTTTAATCATCATTTCAAAAACCTTTTTCAGGTCCCCCAGGAACCAGAGGAGAACCCGGACCTCCAGGACCTAAAGGACCGTTGGGTGACAGAGGCAAGGTCCTCAACGGCGCTCCTGTAGGTCCTCCAGGCCCTACAGGAAGAGTAGGACCTCGAGGAGTGCCCGGCAACCCCGGAACCCCCGGAAAGTCCGGATTGGAAGGACCTCCCGGAATGAGAGGACCTGTAGGAGACCGGTAAGTTTCGGAATTGTGTGGTCTTTAAGCACCTTAAAATTCCAGTGGAGCCCTCGGAAACCCCGGATTGCCAGGACCCCCAGGACCTCCCGGAGACCCAGGACGACCTGGATCTTGTCAACATTGCGAAAATCAATCTGGATCAAACGCTCCTTCCTCGAGTCCTTATGACGCCGCTGCCGAAGCTCCGAAGACCCAGTCTTCTGGAGGTTACGACGAAAGTGCACCTGCGGAATCTCAAGCCGAGGTTTCCCCTTCGAGCGGCCAAAATACTCAGGACGCCGCCGGAGGTTACGAACAATCCACCCAACCCGCTGATGCCAAAAACGGAGAGTATCTCTGGGTGAAATAATTAATGGTAAACTTTATAGTTGCCCACGTACACATTTAAATAAATTGATAAATGAGAAAAATCCGCCATCGATCCTGGGTAAAGCGAACAATAAAGAATTAGCACGGTCCCGAATATTCGCTAAATAGATTTTGACTAAATAATCGGCTTTAGTGGACTCCGTAAGCCGGTCTCAAACCGAATTCCTTGAGGGGACAGGGGGCTGAGTCGGGTTCGTCCAGACTCGGGTACAGCCTCTGGGGGACCGTAGAAGGACTAGGAGTGGATTCATCCGAACTGGAGGAACTCGACGAAGAAGATTCGCAAGCAGCGACTCTTGTGTGTGGTTCCTGGCTTCTCACTCTTTGAGTCACTCCTCTTCTGGTTCTCGGAGTCTCAACTACTCTTCTCTGAATCAACATAGAATCCTCGAGATCGCTCTGAGGAGGGGCCGTGGGGGTGTAAGGAGGCGGAGGAGTCCCTCTGACCTCGGGGAAACCCATGTTTCTGCCGGGTTCTGACCTCCTGGCAGTGGGAGGGTTGTACCTCAAGGGAATCTCGTTGTCCAACGACCTCCTCAGATTTTCCAACCTATCCCTCGTGTACGGGATTCCTTCATAGAACATCCTATTTACGTCTTGCGTCGAGACAGCAGGAACCATTTCGGCGATCTCTCTCTGGCAGTCAAACATTGCTTGGCAGTTGGAAGCGAGGTTACGGTATGAATCCGCTATCCCCATCATCCCGTGACGGAACCTGAACATCTTGATGACCTCCGCCTCCGTCCTGGTTTCATCCAGACGGCGTTCGGCCAGTTGTCTGTCCATAATAGCCTGGAAATCAGAACTATGAATATATACAAAACCGAGGTCATGTCAACACATAATGTGGAGATTAAAGTAGTTAGTGTAAGTAACTGAAACCTACTCTGTCGAGTTGCTCTTTCAGAAGCAGGATATCCGAAGATTTTCTTCTCGTGAAGATCGTTCCTCCTTTGTTTAGTTCTTTCCTCAATTTTTTCTCTTTTTCAATAAGAATTTTTACTTCGCCCTCACACTCCTTTACGAGCTTTTCCGTGTCCATTATTTTCCGTAATTGCTAAAAACAAAAATTATTTCTGAAAAAGATTAACTTCCTCACCGCCAAAAAATGCTCGTAGTCCCTCGCAAATTGGGCTTGCTTATCAGCGAACATGTGGAAAATCTGGGTGCTTTTCTGCATAACGTCGTCTATAGCAGCATTCCGGGACTTGTGGGCCCATCTAGCGAGCTGATCGGAACCTCTTTTTTGAGCATCGGCGGTTCTGGAAGCGAGTCGACTGACGACGGAGAGGTCTTCCAAGCCATGAAGAAGGGCGTTGAGACGCTCAGACTCGGAGTCCTTGGAAAAAAGCTGGGTGAGTTTCGCCGACCCTGTCGTTCTCCGACGCTGCGTGACGTTCGGATGGTCCATCAAAAGAGAACGTTCTGGAAAAACAGGATTTCAGGATATTACATTTAGAAAATAAACTAAGAAACTTAGAAATCTCTATCTGATGCAACAAATTTATTTTCTGTAGAACCCGAGAATTTTGAAAAACGAACCATTCCCTGCACTGTGCCGATTCATGACCGAAGATCCGACGATGAAGAGAATGTTGACCACACCAGGAGCGATTTCGCTCTATCAAACGACGAATCCGTTGAGAGCAAAGATGAAAGCCAGTCGCCTGAAAGGGGCATCGTTAGAAGGCAAGAGATCTCTCGAGGTAGAGATACCAGCGCGAGTCGGAAACAGCGAGTGGACACCACCAGTCGAAAACCAGTGCGAGTCGAAAAATGGCGAGTAGAAAACAATATGAGTAGAAAACCAGGGCGATTAGAAAAAAGTGTGTAGAAAGACGGCACAGATCAAAAGACGGTAGGAGTAGAAATCAGTAAATTCGAGGACCAGAGCGAGTCGAAAAGCGGCATGAGTTGAAAGACAGTAAGAGTCGAAAACATTGCGAGTCGAACAGCTACTTTTCGCGCTTTTTGTTGGTCTCGCCCTGGAGACAAATTGGGGACTTTGGGAACAAAGCGATGAGATTTTATGCTGATAAACTTGGCCTCGTGAAAAAAACTATTTTTTCGGATAGGAAACTGACGGTAGGAATTGGAGTTGGAAATGTTTTAATTGTATTTAAAATTTAATGTACAGGTAAGTTTTAAAACTATGCAAGAAGCGAGCGGTTATATCGAAACTTTTTTTAACAATGTTCAATATTAAGAAAAATGATATAGATAATTTTAAGATTTGTTAACAAAGTGCAGTTTTATAAAAAGAAACTAGTATGAGTTTATGTAATTATGAGCTCACATTATGGCATCTGATTTCAGAGCCTTCGCAAATCAAAGTCTACAGACTTTCCAATCCGTAATATTTTTGAAAATTCGCTTTTTGAAGAAATGTAAATAATTGCCAAAATGAAGTTCTAACCGAGAATTTCTAATTTTCTGACGTTATTGAAGCATTCCAACGTTATATTTACCACCAGTTAAAAGTATTGAAAATAAATTTCCAGTTCCTGTTCTCGCAAAGAGAAGTATTGAATAAATGACCAGTTATATTAAGTTTAATCGGAAGTGGATCAAGAATACCCTAAGATCCATTTTCCAGAAGATTTTCAGAACTTCAAAATTTCAAAGAAGTTAGAAAAAGGTTTTTCGCGAAGTTAACTAATAAGAAGATTTGTTTTGCCTAGTTTTTTCAAAAAACACTCCACTGAAATATTTTTAAGTGTTTCGTGAAATTTAAAAATCAATCATATCCTTAAATTTTACTAATTTTATATTTTGGAGTCCAAAAAATCCAGACGAACACAAATTCTGACTCGTCAAAGGAGCATGTAAAAGAACTTGTCAAAAATCCTCTCAGAAAAATCTCAAGATGAGCCGCTCATGTCACAACGAATCAACCAACTTTGGGATGGAATATTTTTCGAGAAAAACGTGGGAAATTTTTAGAAAAAACAATAAAATTACAGATTCTTCCGCAATTTCTTAGACAATATAGCCGTAAAATGGACAAACAAAAAAGATAATCGGGACATAATTGGGAGGAGTGGTCACTAGGAGGGACACTGAGTTAAAGTCGAAAAACAATATTAATATACGACTAAAAATTCAAAATAAAAAGTAGCTTAAAATACCCTAAACATAAATTCCCAGAGCTATATTGAAACTTCTGGAATTTTTAATTCTGGATGTTCGTAAAATTCCGTGGATTTTCCAAAGATCTTAGAACTTTTCGCTAAATTATGGATAATTATAGAACTTTTTACCAACTTCTAGTGGTACCAGAAAAGTACGAGTCGAATTATTTTAAGGTCAAATAAATTTTACAAGTTCGTGACACAATGGAAATCTCTGTAGGAGGTCAGGGAAGTTAAAAACATTTTTAGCAAGCAATTTTTATTAATATAGCCTTTCGAGGAAAAAAAACAAAAACAATTATTTTAAATTTATTTATAGTAAAAAGTGGTAGACAGTGAAAAATAAGAAAATTTTTCTTTTTTTGAATTTTTACAAATTTTTGAAAAAGTAAATTTTCACTAATTTTTTCGAAAAAAAACAAAAACAACGTTATCTTCGTCCTCCACCAGTTTTTATTAAAAATTAGTAAATTTAAGAATTGAGTTAGAATGAAATTTATTTAAGTATAAAAATATTCGAAACTGATTTCTCCAGAAACCATTTCAGAATCAAAGTTTGTTTAGAAACTGAAATCTAGGTCTTGGAGAAATTTTTCTATCGAAGTTAATTTTTCAAAGTTGAAATAGGTTTTGGATCTAACTGGCGCTAATTTCTTATAGTAACCCAAGTAGAAGAGAAAAGTATTTAATTATTTCACTTTTATTCATTTTAGAATTGTCTAATCTGACCGAACTCAAGTTAAAAAAATGATCTTTGTATTATTAGTTTCTACATATTCGTAAAATTACTAAATGTAAAAGTAATACAAAAACTCCGCAAGCTATCATTCGTGTCGGGACCAAAGTTGAACAAATTGACCTGATCCTTTAAAGAAAGGTGTTGTTGCCGAATTTAGAGGATTTCAAAATTCACGAAGAATCGGAAATAACCGCGCGCCGAAAATATACTCGGACCTCGAATCTATTTTCATGGCATCCATTTGTCGCCGTTCGATCGATATCCACCCATTTTTAGTCACTCTTATTTTTAGTCCTTCTCATTTTTCTCATTGAGGCCAGCCTGCGCGAATCTCCCCGAAGGATCGGCAAACTGGCCTCCAGAGAAGTCACAAAGGGTCGTTAGTTAATTTAGTCAAGTTTCGAGGCCAAGTTTGAGTTATCTTTTATGAAAATCAGTAAAAAAGTGAGATTTTTGTTTTTTAAGGAAATCAATGAAAAATTGAGATTTATCTTTTTTATTTTTCAAGGAACAAAGAAAACCAAATGGCCAATTTTGGATTTTATTGGATTCAAACTTTGAATAGTCCTTTCCGGGGATTTGTCGACTCGAGGATTTTCTGGGGGAAATGGATAAAGTTGGGTTCTAAGTAGTTTTTGAAAATATAAAGAAACAGTGTTTTAATTTACAGTAATAGAGTAGGTATTTCATATTTGGAAAATTAATGGAAATATTACTTCAATTCCAAGATCACATCAGATAATGAATCAGTATGAAGGAAAAGTAAAAATTAGTCATCCACTTTGATCTCGAAAATTGGAACATTTCCATGTGATTCAGACAAAGTAAATTACTTCAAAATAATTATTTTTGAACAAACTTTTTCGAAATAAAGCCCAGAGCTCATATGTTCGACAAACATAGACATAATTTTAAAACTATTCAGGAAGAATCTAAAATACAGTAAAACTACTACATGTACCGGAATAAAGGTCAAGACTCGATCTTTTCTGGAAGAAAAAACGGATTTAATTAAATATAACAAGGACGTGTTTTCATACAGAATAAGGAATTTGGATTTGTCCTTTGTCTTAGGAGAAATTAGTGGATTTCGAAGACAAAGAAAGTATGGAAATTGGTAGTTTCGGATAGAAGTTTGAGGTACTTCATTATATTAATTTCCATTGTCGAAGTTCTGATCCCAAAAAGCGATAAACTAAATACCAAAACATTGTTTAAGGTTTTAATCTACTAAATTAATCAATTCACAATTTTAAACAATGTCTATTAATTTTAAAAATTAAAAAATTAAAGTTATGATTAATTTTTCCACTTTTCATACCCTATTCAGAAAGAAATAAATATGACTCCTCGTTCCATTTCCTCCGATCTTTGTTTTTTATACTAAAAGAGGAAATTAAAAATAGTCTGAGTTCCATCTATCATTACGGAAGGAAAATTTCGCTTTTTAATTATTTTAAAATATGCTATCGTGCGAAGATCATTTTCTTCGAAAATCACGTTATTAACAAAATAAAATTGTCACAAAGTGATTTCGAGAGGTTTTAAAACTTCTAGGATCCTCGATTCTAGACGAATCCCAAACTTTTCATCAAATCTTGGAAGATTTTAATTGATAAAAAAAGACGGTTCACAGTTTCACTTTCAAAATCTCCAACATTTCGTCAACAAGAAAATCTTGATCCATTTTTTCGTCAAAAAACAGTTGTAAACAGAGAAAGGCAAACGGAAAGAAAAAGTCCGAAAAAATCT
Source organism: Halicephalobus sp. NKZ332 (assembly GCA_009761265.1). Taxonomy (NCBI): domain Eukaryota; kingdom Metazoa; phylum Nematoda; class Chromadorea; order Rhabditida; family Panagrolaimidae; genus Halicephalobus; species Halicephalobus sp. NKZ332. The sequence continues at coordinate 73,710 of VOSG01000128.1, forward strand.
TTGGAACTTTTATCAGTGAAACAAAATATCTCGAAAAATGTGATTTCTTTTAGAAGATAAATTTGTAAACTTTTTATAGTGGGATTAAGATAGTATAGTTTGGGAACTTCTAAGGGAAGTTGAGAAGAGGGCGTTTAATATGGAATCTGGAATCCAGGGAGGGTGGAAATCGGAGAATTGTGGGACGGTAACAGAAATAAAGAGAAATAAAGTCACTAAATCCCGGTCTCGATAAAGGTCATATCTCTCGTTTTAAATGCAGTTTTAATTTATTTTTACATTATATTAAGTATATAAAATTAGGGTTTATTTCGAAAAAGTGTTAAAAATAAGAAAAATAATAAAAAGAATGTAAAGTTGTGAAATCTCGATCCCAATACATAATAATTCTGTATTTGATACAGTCTCAAATTATTTTTGGATACTTTTTAAATTACGTTGAAATTTATTAAACATGAGGCCCAGACTTGATTGTTGTTAAATAAATTTTTTTCTCATGATTTCAAAGATAAAAACAAACAGAACAGTTTTCCTATAGCTTTGAAACTCTTGGAAATGCCAAAAAAGGAAGAGACGTTTTTAATTTCTCGAAAGACATCCTGGGACAAGGAGTTCCGAGTCATTGACTCATTTCCTTGTCGAATTACCCAAACCGGAAAGCAGCTGGCCAAATCTGTCAGCTGCCAAGCCTGATGATGTCGAAAATCCGGGAAATTCAAAATTAATCCGAATTCGACTATTACAGTATACTGTAGGATGTCGATGTAGTTTGGTTTTTGGAGTTTTTTGTATCATGGTTTAAAACTTTAATTAATTGAAACAAAAAGGAAACATCAAAGACAACAGCTGGGTCCTGGAAAAGTGGGACAGTTGCGTCCCGAACTGGGAAATTGGGAAGCCGGAATAAAGATTAACGAGCTAACATAACATTGAGGGAGGATATTCGGACGAGGATGAATTACAAAAATATGGAAATTAGGAGTTTCAAAAGTCCAGTGCGGTTTTTGGGAAATTGTCTTCCAGAAAATTTCCTTGAATCTCCAGTAATTTTCAGAAACATTTGAATTTAAAAATATTAAAAAATCAGTTTGATTAAAATTATATAATTGCTGGTTGTAGCAAGAATTATATAATTTGAGCAAAAAATAAATTTGAACCTTTTGGAGAATTTTAATTTAATTTATCTTGATCCTTTAAGACCAGCTACACATTGTTCTGAAAATATTTACATACATCTATAATAAAATTCATTTTTTTAATTAAAAAAATTAGAAATTAGAAGAATATAAAATTTCGTGTAGCAAAATATTAGTAAAGATTTCGTAAGAATGATATTTACGAACTACAGTGACAAAAGGTTTTTTAATTTGGACAAGACAGTCTCAATAGTACAGTGTTTAAAATTTCGAAAGAACTGATCCTAAAACAGGGTTAACGGACATCCTGGAAGGTCACAAGACAATTTTGTTCAGCCGATTTGCAGCTGACTGACCGTTGACCTTTTTTGTTTTTGGCATGAATGATCCGTTGAGCCACATTCGGCCGGATCTGGTACTCAAACAATGAGAGAAAAGACGCCTTGGAAACACAGACTGTTCGACCTAGTCCCCCCCTCCTCGACACTGCGCGACTTTTTAGAGTATACAGCTGGCCAAAATCGTTGACCCAACTCGCGCAACAAGATATGGGAGGGACTTTGGAGGAAAATCTGGCAATTGAAAAAATATCGACCAATGAAGAGAGTAGTTGGGAAGAGTTCTGGAAATCTAGTAATCGAAAGTCTATTTGTCATTGAAGAGATGAGATACAGGAAGAGGGTTTTTGAGGAAAATCTGGCAATTGGACATATCGGTCAACGGAGAGGACTGTGAAAAGACATTAGTGACCTTTGAAGCAGGCTGCAAACGGTCCAGGATGATTGATGAATGCAGGTGGATGGACAAATTTGAGACTGTTTGCCATGGAGCCTTAATTTTTTGAATTAAAAAACTGTCAACTGAAGGAGTTAAAATCAGTTTTATAAATTAAATACGTTTCAGTTATTTTTAAAGATTAATTTTTATTTGGACAGCCAAAAATAAAAGAATGCATTTTCTAAAATAAAAACTTCTTATACTATTCTAAAATTTATAAATAAACGTCATTTTTATGATTTCGGATATTTATTTCAAAATTTTCTATTTCATTTTAGAGAACTTTCATAATCAATTACAGTTATATAAAAATTTACACAAAATTTGCACTTCAAACACTACTTAGTGGTGATTTTTAGTCATTTCGATACAGAAAAAGTAAAATCAATGGAAATAATAGAAAGCTGAGAAAAACCTTTGGACAAATAACAAGGTCCTTTTCTGCTTTTCCTACTGTGAATCCAGTCCGATCTCCTTTGTCGGCATTACAAAACGGCCCGATCTAATTTTCTGCTATTGTCATATGACATTCGTGTGAGGACAACCCATAAATGAGCAGAAGTAAATTTATTCGGGGAATTCGCAAAGCTAAATTTATTCAAGAAATTGACAAGATTATTAATTTTCCAAATAAATTTAAAGTTACAAAATTAAAAAAGCTTACAGTTAAATTTAATTAGAAAATAAATGATAAATTAATTAAACACTCTGATTCAAAATTATTGACCTTCGGAATATGGAAAAATATTAGTTTTTTTTAACTGGAAATCAAAAAATGATGAATCAACTTCCGAGAATTCATATTTTTCAATCAAGGGATTCTTTTTTGATTTCATGTGAAAACGGAAATGAAAAAAGTGAATCAAAGAACTTGGATTGATAGAAGATGAAATTTTTAGTTTTCAAAATTGTATTATTTTAAAAACAACCATTTTTACGGAAATTTCTGAAAATAATTCCATAAAAATTGAATTACCAAAACACTCTCAGTTAATTTAAATGAATATTTATTTATCAATATTAAAATTTTCAGTTATTCTTGACTACAGCAGTGCCAAAATATAAAATTTGAGTATTTTAACAACCAAAACAACTTTTAAACTTCCTTATTTTCTTTCTACTATCTCCAATTCTACTTTTTCTGGTCCTAAAATCCTTGTTCCTTTCATCACGACTTTCGTCCTATCAGAGATTCTCAATTCATATTCCATCAATATAGTCAAAATGAACAATTTGATCTCAAATACGGCGAACTTGATCCCTGGACAAATCCTCGGTCCTGCTCCGAAAGGCAGGAAGGAAATTGAGTTTCTATTTTTTTTCCAAGGATCATCGAGATCGTCGGAACCCTCCAGGAATCGGTCGGGCTTGAATTCGTTCACATCCGGATCCCAGAGAGAAGGATCAAAATGGACAGCTTGGACATTGGCAGCGACACAAGTTCCAGCATCGATGTGGATAACGCGGCCATCACGCAGTGTAACGTCGACGGGAGACACGCAGCGACGGGCAATGGCACTGGAAATAAAATAGTAGATTATTATATATTGTTGTTTTTTTCCAAAGGTGCGCAATTTCGGTGAATTACAGTAAACTCACATCTGACCCACTGGATAAAACCGCAAAACTTCTTTCACAAAGGCGTCCAGATATATGAGATCTTGGACATTTGAATAAGTTAGATCTCTCTGAAAAGTATGCTTTCAACTAGAGCGATATTATTTGAGATAAATGTTCTGAATCATTTTTATCAAAAAATTACGTCGTGTTCTATTTTTCCTCTCATTTCTTCCAAGATTTTTTTCTGGAAATTTGGACATTTCGCCAATTCGTAAAAAGCGAAAGCTGTCGAGTCTGCAGTTGTGGCTGTTCCAGTGACAAGGAAAGCCGTTAATGTTGAGATGATTTCCTGGAAATTAAAATGAAAAAATTCATAATAATTTATTATTTTTTAGACTTACTTTTCTTGTGAGTTTTTTCTCAATTTTTGCCGATCTCGTAAAATCACCGGGAATTTCGTTTAAATTCTTTTCATCAATCTCTGCATCAAGTAAGAAATCCACGAAGTCTGTAGGATGATCTGGAGATGTTTGATTTGATTGACGTTGCTTTTCTCGATTTCTGCAAACTTTCTGAAATCGACAGAATTTTTATTCTAGATTTCAAAATCTCAGATTTCGAAATATCACTCACATTAAGTCTCCTGATAATTCCAACAAAATGAATTGCTGTCAAGAAAAATACAATTGTGAACAAATATTTGGTGACGAAGAGGAAGTCATAAGTTCCTGAAAAAAAGGCTTCTCGCCAGGTCAGTTTCCCTCTGGACTCGGCGAATGGCCTGATGAGCTTCTCGAACATCTCACTATGTCCGAATTTTTCTGTTTCGCTGATAGCCGAGCGAGATATAGTTGCAAAAGTAGCACTCGTCAAAGGACTGTAATAGCAACGGTATACTGCATATGGAGTTTTTAACCTAAACATACCTAAAAACATCAATGACGTTGTTTTCTGTCCCTTCTCTTCTTGTAGAAATTTCTTCCCTGAATTCATGGAGAACGTTGTGAATGATAGGCTCAATGGACTTGATTCTAGATACTGTGAGGATCTGTGAGGTCAATGCTCTGAGACGTTTCCATTGAAGACCTTGGGAATTAATCACGTTCAATCTCTTGGCAGTGGCTTGATCCAAGGCGAACCCGGGAGACATCTGAAAGGAAAAATAGGTATAAAGAGGGGATTTATTATTATATCAAGTTGTAAAGATCTGACCTTTCTCGCATGGAATTTGTTAAATTCCTTAATTAAAACGAGATGGAGCAGTTCTGGATCACTCGTCACTATCACACGATGGGCTCCCTCGAAAATTCCGAAGGTGTCTCCGTAGACATGCTTCCATTCAAGGAGTTTTTCGTGAGGTTTTTCATTTTCTTGGAGTTCCTTCAAGTGACCGAGGAAGAGAGACTTGATGGGAGGTGATGGGATTCCTTTTTTGAGGAAATACATGTTTCGACTTTTCAGATGGGAACTTAAAAACCGTGTATTAGAAAATGGAGGGTATTGAGACAGGATGGATTTTTAAAAGTCAATAATTTCGTTAACTTACTGGTACCACCAAGCGAAGACAGGTGAAAGAAGAAGAATCAGCCAGAGAATCATGGTTCAATGAAGCAAAAAATAAGTAAATAAGTTTGTTCTGAAAAAATCTATAAAAGTTACAAAAAAACCTTAAAATGACTTTTTTTCCAGCTATTTTCTTTAAATACCTTCATCTCAATAATCTAATCGATCTTATTTCACAACTCTTCTTATCGAAAAAGCCTCAACGAGTTTTGGTCTTATCGAAAAGTTTCGGTAATTTTCTTCGACCTCCTTGAGTCAATGAATGCAAAAAATCCTTCATTACCATGCAAAAAACAAAAGACCACAAAAAATAAACTCGTCACTTCCTTGGGCAACGTTTTTTAAAATGAGATTTGTGTCTTTCTTGTGCTTTCAATAAACACCAGAGAACTCTGGACAGATTTCGTATAAATCAACATGTACTTTATTGTGCTAGTTTCGAAATTTTCACTAAGAAAAATATTCTTTTATCAGGAAAATTAGGAATGAAAAGTGTTATGGAATTTTCCAGAATATTTTGGATTTTTTGATTTCAGAAATAAATAAAGCCAGAAGTTGGTTCCCTTTATTCACATTCGATGTTGATAAAATACACTTCCTTATAACTTTCAGTTATCTTAACGTATATATAATCCGATTTCCTTCACTAGAACAAAGATTAAATGGAGTAACAGTGTATTTTTCACAAAAAAGAAGAGACAAATATATTTATTTTTAATTGAGGCCACTGAACTGTATTTAAATCTATTTTATTGAATCATGATTTTAGTACGACAGATACTCTTAGATATGCACGAAATTTGAACAGAGTGCTTACGATGGAGTTATTGGATCCGTGAATTTCGAATCAGGTAAGATCGGGAATTTATCCAAAGATAAAATTTGTCATTTTCCGAATTAAATTACCTATTTTGACTGTGTCGAAAAAGTACGGTTTGTGAACTTGTGACAGAATAAACTTGTTATATCATTTATAAATGTCAAAAAATGACAAAACAAATAATAAATTATTTTTGAGATTACCACAGCATTTGTTTCTAATCTCGAAAACATCAGAATAATTGAGAAATTCCGACAATTATGGATTAATAAATAAACATTTTTTGGTTTTCAGTTATCTAGTTTGGAATATAGTTTTTAAAATAGTTTCTAGAATAATTTTGATAAAGATTTTCCGATTAGTGATGGACTCACGGAGAACGCATCATAGACCAAATATTTTATTCAGAAGATGAAATCTTTAATTACGAGTCTTTAGTAAATAATGATCTGCTGAATCAAAACTTCGATATATTTACATTATATTAAAATTTTAAAAATAAAACAGAATAACCTGTCCAACATTGGTAAAAAGCATAACAGTTTCATTAAATTTCAACTTCTTATGAAAACTAAACGTGATTCGGAAAGTAGATCCTCAAAAATATCGACATCTGATGAAACGGAACGCTGAACGAGAGAGCAACTTTTCTGTTCACATTAATAATATGTTGAAAGTATATTTTTTAAAGTTATATACCATAATTCCAGGAAAATATTGGTTCTAGGAAATTCCCATAATAATCATTAAATAAAAATAACTTCAAAGATGTGCCCTAAAAACATTGATAAAATTTAATCTCACTTTAAATAAAAATGAACTATATTAATTGTATTGAGTTTATTTTATTTCCCCCACGTTCTGAACGCGGAAAGAGAATAACTTTTCTTTTTTGTTTTCGAGCACAATTTGGAGCACAAAAGATGAACCATATGAGCACAGAAATTTTATTTTGTGCTTTATTGTGACGAAGCGTGGACCTGCTGAGAGTGCACCGAAAAGTGTATTTTTGTAGTCTTCAGGAAGACAACCTTCTCGAAGAGTGACGGATCACGATTTTGGGGTGTTTTGCTCAGAGCATATAAAAGCACTCTGAAGGATTGAGAAAGAACTTTGTCCAGATTTTTTTCAGAGAAAAAACTTATCTAAAGATTATTGACGTTTGATTCTTTTTGTGCGAAATGCCGGAGAAGTGAGTTCTTTATTTTCTTATTTGAATTATATTTATAAATAAGTGGTGAAGTTTGTAATTAAATTTTTAATTCTGGGTTTTCCAGACCTCAAGTTCCTGGAACATGGCCCGTTCCTTCCAACGTCAGGATCGACGGTCGAGTTTGTCTCGTAACTGGAGCGAATTCTGGATGTGGCAAACACACAGCTCGATTCCTGAATCTCCGAGGAGGCAAAGTCTACATGTTCTGCCGCAGTGTGCAGAGAGGTCAGGAGGCCATAGAAGAACTCGTTGACAAAGTGAGATTCCTTATACTTTGTTATTCTGATTTAAATCTAAAGCAACTAAAACAGTTTTAAAAACTTTCTAATTTCAGTATCACTGCGATGCTTCTCGTTTAATTATCATCCAAGGAGATCTCTGTGAATTTGCATCGGTCCGTAAAGCCGCAGCGGAATTCTCGAACCTCGAAGACCATCTCGATATCCTCATCAACAACGCCGGGGCGATGACGATCCCAAAATGGACTTTGACTGTCGACGGATACGAGATAATGTGGCAATCCAACCACCTCGGTCATCTGCTTCTCACGGAACTCCTTCTTCCATTGATCAAGAAATCCACTTATCCAGGTCGGATTGTGATGTTGTCTAGTGAGATGCAACTCTATGGAGATAGTGTAGAGAACAAGGTGGTGACGGACGAAAAGAAATTCGGAACTTACCGTACATACAGTAGAACCAAATTGGCTAATGCTATGACGGCAAGGACGATTGCGGAAAAGTTGAAGGGAACAGATGTGATTGCCAACTCCTGTCATCCGGGGGCTGTGCAGACGAATCTTCAAAGGGATAGTTTCCTTAGTTCCGGGCCTCTTTCAAAAATCCGGAATTGGTTCTTCATCCCGGAAGAAGATGGAGGGAACCAGGCTCTTTATCTAGCTCTAAGTCCGGAAGTCAAAAACGTCACAGGACAATATTTCATGTAAGTTTTTTCCCAATGATGCCATAGATTGAATTTCATTTTGTACTGTATTTTCGATTTCAGAAACTTCAAAGTAGCATCTAATTGCCGAACGAATAAACTTATGGATGATCAGAAAGCGAGAGACAAACTGTACCGGGAGAGTAGA
>VOSG01000129.1:0-81350 GCA_009761265.1 Halicephalobus sp. NKZ332
ATTCTAGACTACGACAAAGTATTGGTCATGGATTCTGGAGAAATAAGGGAGTTTGATTCCCCGAAGAAGTTGTTGGAGAACAACACGAGTTTGTTTTATAGATTAGCAAAGGAAGCCAATATCGTTTAGTGTTTAACTTTATTTAATTTCCGAATAAAATTAACTTTAAAACCAACAACATAAACTTTTACTCATCAGAATGTTTATCGGGGAATCCGTTATTCTTTGAAACGTCGCTCCAGGTTGTTTTTTCTAGCATTGACTGGGAAAGTAAATCACTTGGATGCTGGATATCCAGACGCTTTTTGCCTGTTTCTCTCTCCGAGTTTTTTCTTTTTCGGATAATTAAATATAAAAGAACAATTATTACTAAGATTATGATGATCGAAACAACAGTGACAATGATGATAATGGTATTTGAAAAAGAAGGATCCTCGTCGGTAATTAAAATTGTTTCTGTTGTACTTGTATCATTTTCAGTGAAACTTGTGCACGAAACACAATATCCATTTTCTTTACAAAGTCCTTCTCCACACGTATTTTCCATGTAACAGAAACTGTTCCCATCTGAATCATCCACGATCATGCCATCACAACTTGGTATACATTCGATTATTGTAGAGGTATATGGAGGAATGAGTTTGACGTATGTTCCCTTTCTGCACTTTTCGCAGTTATCGAAGTTACACTTTTCACAATTCTCAGGGCATTTAGTTGGAATACAGTTGGTGAAGTTCGTTTCGCAACGTTCACAGGAGCTATCACAAGGTTCGCAAGTGAATGATTCAGTCTTGAAGAATCCTAATTTACATCCAAAGTCGATGCATGTCATCAAAGGCCCAAAATTATTCTTCGACACTGTTCCGTTGCACTCCATAGTGCACGTTCCATTGTTTGTGAGGGGATTTATGGTTAAATATTTAAATTCAGGGGGACAAAAAATACTTTCAATTGTAAAATTAAAAAATAAAAGTAACGCGAGCAAATATAAAAATTTCATGATGAATAGATGAAAAAACTGTTATCAGTATTTCAATACTTAAATATTATCGAGTCATTGTCGACCACTTTTGTATATTTTATAAATATGATTCATAGTCAAGTTTAATTATCTACAGAACTTTTGAGACCTTTTGAATGCTCTTCAATTTGATTCGTAGCAATTTTCATCATCATTTCCAGTTGGGGATATTCTGTCTCCAGGTTGACTTCAGATTCGGACTTTCCTAATTCATCTTGGACCAGAGCTTTGATAACTTCCTTGGTTTCAACTCCATAGTTTGAAATATCCGGCAAAGGCAACTTGTCGGCACCTTCGCTTTCTTCTGCACTGAGAACACACACAATGATGGTTTCGATAAGAATATCGGACTCAACGTCTGCCATCCAGCTGACCCTCACGAGCTTCAGATTAGGAATAAAGTACACATTTGCAACACCCTAAACCCACTCAAATATTTCAAACCAACTTTAATCGCAAGAAACAAACCTCAAACATTTTGTAGTACGTGGCACTTGTCTTCTTGATCCCTCCAACAGCGAGATAATTCGGCAATTCGTAGCCGTCTAAGTGTTCAATCCCCAAGTGAGCATCCAATGTCCTCAGATTGAAAGTAAGCCAATCCTCGGAATGGGAGTAATACACTGTCTGGAAGTTGCTGACTACACTTGTTCGCAGAGAAGAATATTCCTGGAGATCTGGAGGTAGCAACACATTGTAGTTGAAGTTCCTCCTCATCAAAATGCCTTGAATATGATCATCGGTATGCAGGTTCGCCACCACTGATCCCACAAGTCTAGCAACCTTCTCAGAAACAAACCGAAGATTCAAACTCTCAGTGTTCCTCGGCATGTGGATCTCCAAATTAGAAAACTCGGCGTTATGTTCGTACAGTCTTTGCAATCCGCTCTTTAACCTGGCCATTTCACCTTGTTCACCATGGACAAGAATAATGTGATGGGGTTTCAATCTGGTGATGAAGTTGCTTGTCTGATTGAAGTCAGTATGAGCCGAGAAGCTGATGTAAGAGATCTGCATCCTCATAGGTATTCTTCTTCCAGAAAGAGATGTAATCTCCTCAGGTTCAGAAAGAACGTGTTTAGCGAGGGTTCCCTCGACACAATAACCAGCAACGATGCACCCATTCTTCGAGTCCGGAGCCCATTGCTCAAACAACTGCCGACTAAGACCAGATTGAAGCATGCCGGGAGTTGCTAACACTACACATGGACCGGTTTCATCAAAGTGATCTGTGTTCTTCAGGAAATTGATGTGCTTGAACACAAACGGATTAGAGTAAAGAAGTTGTCGTTGCACGTGATCGTTCATGCCGTTAACAAATGTTTGGTAGACCGCCATGCACTTCTTCGCCAAAGCACTTGCATAGTAGATGGGGATATTGTGGAGTTCAGGATGAGCTCTCCAGTACTCATCGAGAATTAGAAGCAACTCCTGTGCTCGACCAAGCGCAAAAACAGGAATCAAGCATCGACCTCCTCTAACGACGATTTCCCTCGCAGTATCGAGGAACCTTTGTTCGCGAACCTCCCGACTTTCGTGAGATTGAACTCCGTACGTCGATTCCTGAAGAAGTTATTAGAAGAGTTTGAGTTCGGAGACTCACACAAATCAAAATGTCTGGTCTGACTTCGGGAACTTCGGCTGCTCTTAGATGTCTGTCCTCCTCACAGGAGAAATCTCCAGTGTAGAGAATTCTCACAGTATCGATCTCAATCATGAACATACAAGCACCAAGGACATGGCCAGCAACATACGGACGGAATCTGATCCCGTTCACCTCCTTCTGCTCTTTAAAATCAATGACCTCAATTTTCGCCATACTTCTTTCGACGTCTTCTTCGGTGTACAGAACCTTCTCGCCGCCAGGACCTGTCTTCGCGACTTTGACGAAATCGCCGAGCATAATTCTGTAGATGGCCTTGGTCGCATGAGTCATGAAGCAACGGCCACGGAATCCAGTCTTCGTCAGGACCCAAGGAAGAGCTCCGCAATGGTCCAGATGGAAGTGAGTTACAAGAAGGAGGTCCACCTGATCCACGTCAACGAAATCGAGGAACGGGAGCGAATCGAGACCATGCATGCCAGGATGGATACCGCAATCAAGAAGAATCCGCTTACCTTTAAAGTGGAGATAATGACAGGACCGACCGACTTCCTGGCCAGAACCTCTGAATTCAGGTGAGATTAGCTTACTTTTGAATAGAGTACTTACAGTGGGGTAAACTGAAGGACATCTGAATTGACACTACCAAACGGTTCGACATCGGCACCGGCATTGACAGGGCGCTCCACTGAGGTTGGTGGCAGCACGAAGTCGCTACCCGTCGGATTGAACATCTAAAGACAAATAAAAACATGAAACGACGATTTGAAAAGTATTCCGGGGTCCACAACCCTTTCAAGATCACTGGAAGTGATAACGATAGTAAAATTACTGGTTAAAAACATTAGAAAACACTGATAAATATGAGATAAATGAACGAGATCGGTGAAAACGCTTAGAGTTTCTCCGCAACCAACTCCTGGATCTTGGGGAAAGCCTTGGCGAAGGACTCAAACTCGTTTTTGTTGAAGGTGATTCCTTTCTTCGTGGGAAGGAGCTTTCCGCCTTTCTCGTAGTACTCACGAATGTTCAGGAAATGACGTCCTCGGAACTCGGAGACGGTCACAAAGCGCTTGTTGCCAACAGGAATGGCCTAAAAGCGGGTAAAAGCAAAACTCATGCAGAGAAACAACTCACTCCAGGCTCGGGAAGATCGTCAGAACCCTCGTCATCGTTTTTCTTGCCCTTCTTCTGAGCTTTGGACTTCTTGGCAGGCTTCTCCTCCTCGCTGCTCTCCTCGGAACTGGAAGCCTTGCGCTTGCGCTTGGCAGACTTCTTGGACTTCTTTTCCTCGTAATCATCATCCGAATCCTGGAAATTATCCGAAAGCAATATTTACAGTAAAAATGGCAGCGAACGTACAGATTTCTTCTTGTTTTTCGCCTCGTAATCCTCATCAGACTCCTGACGCTTCTTCTGAAAAAAAACTACTTATATATGGAAGCAGCATTGTGCTTACGGATTTCGGCGGAGGAGTCTTTTCATCAGAACTTTCGGAATCAGACGACATCCTTAGAGCTCGGTAACTAGGTAGGCAAAACTCGATAAAGAGCGAATCTAAAAACTCGCAGGTTCAAAGAATTGCGAAAGGCGCTTGATGTTCATTCGTCGCAAAACGCCAACAAGGAGAGCTGGTTGAAACTTTTGAAACATTGAATTTTATTGTTTCTCCACAATTGACTTCATAAAATTGAAATGAACAATATAAATCCCAAGACCAAGGACAGCGAAGAACCAATAGAGAGTGAATGTGAACAGGAAAGAATAGAATATGGAGCAAATGAGAGACAAAATCGAAAAGATGAAGAAAATCATGAAAGGAATGAACCAGAACTTGTGCCACATTGGTTCTGTTTCTTTATTGATCTTTTTGGCGAAGATCTCTACGAAGGTATTATATCGGTAATAAGATGAGCAAATGGGAGGACGAAGGCTGACTGGAAGCAGGTCCTCGAAGGGAAGGATCATCAGCATGATTATTATAGCTGCGAAGAAGTGGTGGTATTGAGCAACCAGTGGGTAGAAAAAATGCGAGAGTAGAATCACTGGCACGAAGAAAAACTGTTTCAAGAAGATTTTGAAGAAGAAATAAGCGTCTAGTGTGTCTTGGATCACTGTAATGGGCAAGGTTTCGAGGGAATCCTGTTCGCACCAAAAGTTGGATTGAGGGAAGATGGAGAAATTTACAGTCGTCCCGCATTTCAGGAAGAACTCAACCTCATCCCGAGTGACTGGGTTAAAGAAGGGGGTTATTGATATCCTTTGAAGAGGAGAGACTCGGGAAAACTGCTGTAGGACCTGGATGACTTTCGAGTCTGATTTCAGTTCCGGAGTTTCTTGGAGGTGGAGAATTTTGACGTTGGGGATGATCGGGAGCAATTCCTCCCCCAACTTGATCGATTTGTCAATGAAGCAATGGCTGATAGCGAGATTACGAAGAGCTTTGCACTCTTTAAGGAAAGGGATTAAGTTGGATCTGCGGACTGATGCAGAGGCTATTGACAGCTAGAAAGATTTGTAAAAAACATATTCAATTTATTTTACCTCTTCTACAGCGTAAGCGTGGTGTTTTATGGATTCGAGAATCATGGAGAAAACCTTCCAATCTCGTCCTCTGAGCGAAAACCCAAAGTTAGAAATGACGTTGATTCCAACTTTTTTCGCAGGGAGCAAATTACAGCCATCGATTAGCTTTCGAATATTGAATAGAATATCCTTGTCCTCGAATCCCCCCTCTTTCGGGAGATCCACAAAGTACCTGGATTCGAGGAAATTAGAATCTGTAGAAATGCAAAATTTGGATCCAGTGTAATCCAGAGTAAAAATTATCGATCCATGGATGTTAATTTCCACCAGATTATCCATTTTCTAGGAGAGAGAAATCGATTGATCGAATAAGAGGAAAAAGGAGGACGAAGCAAGAGTAATCGCAGTGGTCAATCTCTCAGGGCATCTTCGCGCTTTGCCAGCTGTGAAAGGGGAGGTAAATTAATCTACATTTTCGAGATTTCAAAAGAGGATTTTGTGAGACTGAAACAGCAAAAGTTAATCTAAGTTGATTAACACTAAGAGAAAACAGTACTTTACTTCGACTAATCATGTCAATCCTGCTTTGGAAGGGATATATCCTGTTCCTAAGTATCAAGGGCACAATCCGAACATCAATTTTTTAGAGTGAAGAAAGTTGCCTTGCGAGTTTGTCTATTGAGGGTTGATTTCTTCTTTTGATCATCGAAAATTTCCGAGGCATTTTCAAATTGGATTAGTGGATTAAGGAGCGAGAGAATCTTCTGAATAAAAGAATTATTACATATTGAAGGATATCTTATCGAAAAAGATCCTTTACGAGTTTCAGCTATGACTGATTATCAGTACCCATTTATTTCAAAAAAGTAAAGTCCATAATAATAAGACAAAAGCATTTAATGAGAAAGTTAAAATACGATCTAGTTTACTCCAAATTCATCAGATAAGAAAGTGTCACAGCGAGAGCTGTAATCCCAAGATTATTCGTCCAAGAAGAGCTGTATTGACTGCAATCAGGGGATGTGGGACATTTATAGTCGTATTGGAAGTCATAAAGCACGCGTTGACATGTAATCTCAGCAGTTTGATTCCCACATTGATTAGCTACTTCCTGAAAAGCGCAATCGTAGTCAGCTAAATTACACTGACCACTATCCTTCGGATCCTGAATAAGCATAGGTTTAGATCCGGCAGTAGAGCTGCAACATTTGGTAAATTATGATTCTGTCAAAGTCAACTTACGGCTTATCCGTAGGAAAACAATTACTACCAGTAACAAGCTTCGAGCAGTTGAGGAAGTTTCGAAATTCTGAAACAGTGGTTTATTCAAGTAGACATTAAACCTTACGATCTTTTGGCAGGTCACAAAGATACTGAAATGTAAAGAAATCAGCTATGATACGTCCAGCTTCGCGTGTTGTAGTGTTGAAGACACAAGCGACATTTCCGTAAATAATTTGTTCATCAGAAGATCCCACACATTCGTAGAAATTCGAGAAGTCCTTACAGAGAGAGTCTACAGATTCCCAGTTTGTATAAAATATTGTTGCCTTAGAGTGGAAATTATCAACAGATGGTGGAAACTCTTTTATTCCAAGAGATTCCGAATAATCTTTATAGCATTTCGTCAGTTGTTCGTCACAAGCAGAATCTGAAGTTTTGATTATGGAAAATAGAATTAGAATTATAGCAAAATTTCTGAACTGCATCAGAATTGTCTGCCGAAAAAAGGAAATAAAAAAAAAGATAAATGTTAATTGGAGTTTATCGCAGTTTTCTGATAAAAATATATTCCTCATAAATTTATTATCAATAATCTTCTTGTTGAGCGAGTTTTTGGAGGACAGATACAGTGAAGCCTCTCTAAAAGCACCCTCGATAAATGAAACTTTTGTATAAGAAACTCCTCTCTGAAAGCAATTTTGTATTTTGAAACGAAAACTTTAAAATTTGTTTTCAAAAATTTCATTTTTTTGCGAAGTAAATCAGGATTCCTCATTGCTGACTAACCATGTAAATTAGTGTATTGATACTTTGAGCAATTTGCGGAACCAGAGGAAATGGAAGTCGTCAATAGAGTAGATGAACTTCTTTGCAAGAAGCGCTTAGATAGTTTGCGACAAACAAATATTACCGAATTCTTTTATTAACTACTATTTAAATTGATTTGCTTGGATTTTGTAAGGAGGAGTCTGTGTTATAACCTCCATAAGGGAAATCGGGGGCTAAAATCGGTCTGGGACCTCGCTAAGGGAAATCCTCGATAAGTGGAACCTCTCTGTAAAAGCAACTTTTGTCCCGTCCCTTCGGGTTCCTTTTATAGAGGTTTCACTGTATTTTTATTACAAAAGATGTCTAATGATCTTAAGTTCAAGCAATGTATTAAGAATCGAGAGAATCTCTTATTAAGTGGGAAAATCATTGTACTTCGAAGAGAATATCAATGCAGAAAAAGCTTTCTTATGAAATCTATCCATGACTGATGATCACCACAAGTATGCTCTGAAGAAGGAACTTTATGATGAGTAGTTTGGGAAAATAGTGAAAAGTTTAAAAAATGCTATCCAGTCTATTTCAAGCTCATCAGATGAAAAAATACCATAACAAGAACTGTGATTCCAAGGGTGTTTAAGACAGATGAGTTGTACGAACTGCAGTCGAAGAGTTTAGGACAATCATACTTGTATTTGAATTCCAATAGCACGTTTTGACATATAATCTCAGCAGCTTGATTCCCACATTGGTTCGCTGTGTCGTGAAAGAAACAATTGTAAGCGGTTATGTCACACTCACTATCGTCTTTTGGAGTCCTAACAAACATCGTTCTGGATTTTTCAGTGGAACTGAAATATTTGATGAAATTATGATTCTGTTAAAATCAACTTACGGTGCATCTGTTGGAAAGCAGTTACGATCATCAATGAATTTCGAACAGTTGGCAGCATGTTGAAATTCTGGAACATTTATTTATTTCAGTGAAAAGTAAACTTTACGATCTTTTGGCAAATTGCAAAAGTATTGTATCTGATAGAAATCAATTACAATATCAGTGGCTTCATCCATTGGAATATCAAAAATACATGAAATATTCCCGCGAGTGATGAACTCATTGGAGGATCCTAGGCACTTGTAGAAAGCTGATTGATACTTACAAATACTATCGAAATCTTCCGAGTCATTGTAGATGTTGACTAAAGAATGTATGAACTGGGTAGCATTTGGAAAGTCCTTTATTCCAAGAGATTCCGAATAATCTTTATAGCATTTCGTCAGTTGGTTGTTACAGGCAGCATTCAGGTTTATTAATACAGAAAAAAGAACTACAAGTGCAACTAAATTCCTGAACTTCACCATAATAATTTTTCGAAAGAAGAAATGTTCTTAGTTCTGGCTTATCGTAAAATGCATTTTCTGATAAACTCATTGCTATCAATTTCTCGTTAGGAAAATATCATTATCGACAACCCTTCTGTCCAGCAAGAAATTAATTTTTTGAGATCAAAAGCTTTTTCCCTTCCCAACAAAATTTTTCAAAAACAAATAGTACAAATAAACAAGAAGTTCAGTAATTAGCTAACAATGCTACATTTATTTTTTCTGTTACCTTCATTAATTTCCTCTGTAATTAGAAAGAAAAACTAACAACCTCACGACTTGTTCCTTCCTTTTTTGACGTTCTTTATCCTGCCCATTTGAGTTAGAGCTGCAAATGTAAGCCAAACGTTCCTTCACCTGTCATGCAACTAATGAATTGGGGTTGATATCTTTACCGCTTTAGTGTTTATTTCTGAAGGAATGTCAGATTTCACTCAATTCGAAAACTTGACGAGAGAAGATCTGATTCATCCGACCGCTGAGGTCATCTCTACAGTAATCTTGTTATTCTTTTTCTTCATTAGCAGTATGCTATATCCCATTGTAGTTTACACAATCATGAAAAAATCTGATCAGAGGATACAAAAATATAAATTTGTCCTGCTTTCTCAAGTGAATAGCAGCTACCTATTCATTTTACTTTATTGTTTATTCCTGCCGAGGTCATTTTTGCCACTGCTTCTTGGATGTCCCGGCTTCGTGGACTTCGGTCCAGTGACACTGTATATATTTCTGCCTTTAATAATATTCTGTTTGATTTGGATGCTACATGGACTGATATTATCCTCAATTTATGGATTTTTATCTTCTGTTAATAACTGTTGCTTGAAGTCATTAATTAACGATAACTTGATAGTCATTACTTTCATCGCGAGCTTATTCCTGGGATTGGAGCTTATATCGGTTGGACCGTTATTAATGGAGCATCCTGACTTGGACGAGTTGAGAGCAAGGTTGGTCCTCGAGGTCCCAATCATGGCAAAACTCCTCGCAGAATACCCGAGTATCTCCGGGTACCATCCAGCTTTGAGCAAAGGCTGGATTGGGTTCCTAATAAAGGAAGGCTGCGTTATGGTTGTGTTTTTCGCTGTGTCTTTTCTGTATCTCCACGGAGTTTATATGAAGAAAATTAGAGAAATGAACCTGCATTCGGATAACCATACATTGCAAAAAGTCTACAGAATGCTTTACCGGTGAGTTTTTCCAATAGAGAAGTTGTATGTAAAGTGTTTAGGTAATACAGTGGAAATTTTTAATTAGATTTTCAAAATTAATGCAAGAGTTTGGAAATAAACCACCTTGAGATACTTATGAAATAAATGAACCTTGCTTAACTGGAGTGTTTCGAAAGGAGCACACTTTTAATTTACGAAAACATTGGTTTTTGCTACACCTCACGACGTTTAAAGAGAGCATATGAACAGATTAAAAGTCAAAGAATTATGATACAAATCGGATTTCAGAACACTGATAGCCCATGCTCTTCTTTTTGGACTCCTCGTGTTTCTTCCATTATCCCTATTCATTTTCTCCATATTCTTCGGATACTATAAAGCCACTTACAGTCTTCTAATCCTGGGTCCCTGCCTCTCTCTCCACACACTAGGAGGATTCATAGTTATTATCTACCTCATCAAGCCTTACAGACTTTTCCTGTTCAAGTTGGCCAGAATCTTGCTCCTCCACAAAGTCTTCCCTATCCCGCTTCCTTTCTCTGTTCTAAAGATACGGAAGCCAACAAGGGTCGTTCAACAATGAATCAGCTTAGATTCTACACAAAAGTAGATGATTCATCAAGGCTGCTTCGAGGTTTTTATCGAAGACAAGAATTTCTCATCAACACCAGTACCAAAGAACCGGAATCGGCTCCCAAGAGATCAAGTTTACTTAAGATTTCTTGCTAAATAAACTTTCGGGGAAGCTCCTTTGAACTTTGCTTGAGTTCCAGCAAGTGAACCTGCGTGAATTGGCCTCGACTTGTTTGCTGTTCAGTATTTTCTTTTAACAACATTATGAAACAAATTCGGTGGCTGTTACTAATTTCTTGCTTCCGATTACTAAATGGATTTTCTACTACTGGATTATTCGCAACTGTTTTGAGTGTTTTCAATGGTAAGTTGTAAATTACAAATAGGACATTTTATAATTTGTATTTGGAAGATTGTGAGAAAGAGAACGATTAGCTGGCATTTGAGACGCCAAGTTATATCTTGGCTAGTAATTAATGCTTGTGAAAAAATATAGAAAAATTTATGATATTTTCCCGAGAACGGATGAATGGAATTTTAAAAAAACCAAGAGGAACAAATTAAAGAATTAAATAATTTTACTTTCGGAAATCCTCTTTAGTCGGAACTCCGAATTTGAATTGCAAGTTTTAAACTGAATATGCACTTCGGAGTCTTGTATTGACCTCGACGGGAGTTCTCCACTTTTGTAAGGGGATAAACTATCTTGACCTGTTCTAAGAAATAGGTCAAGTTATTCCATTTGTTGCTTCCTATGAAAATGATAGATTTGTTCTAAATACACTTTTCATATTTCACTCATTAGCTTTTATTTTTACGTTTACTAAAAAGACAGTCAAACTTAGTAAACATAGAAAGTTGAGAAGAAACGTTTAAAAGTCATTGAAAATAGGATTGACAATAGTGATGCTGAAGTTTGTGCTAAAAGATAAATAAACAACTTGGTCTTTTATTATGAATCACACTGGTCTTCCAGATACAAAATTCCACGACACCCAGATGTCCACTGCACTCTGCATAACCCAGTACCGTTATCTTCAAAGACACATGGGTCTGACTTCCCCGGAACCAGCGATGTACGCCTCTTGCAACTACACGACCTGGTTGAATTCCATCTCCGACGTCGGTACAGCTACAAAAGCGCGATTGGAATTCATGTACTATGTTGACAGACCAGATCTCGTCGACGCATTAAAAAACAACCCGACCAGTCATTTCGATGCGGAAGGTTTCATCAGCGGAGCTAATTACAATTTGATTTTAAATAGACAGAGCTTATTCAATTCAATTAAAACGGCTAATGGAGATGATGATCTGAGCAGTATCCGACAGACAATTGGACAAAGCTTACATACTGTGCAGGACTTTTATTCTCACACGAACTGGGTGGAAATGGGGATGACTGTGATCAATTCGAGAATAGCAGAGGACAACTATCTAGGCATAGCACTGAATTCCCCAAATAATCCCGCTTGCAGACAGTGCACAAAAAGTGAGATGAGTGGGGTAGAGCAATCGCAATTGGCCAAGATCGAAAACTCGGTCATCACCTCTGGATTGCTAAAACTGATCGGATTCAGTTTCGACAACGTTTTTGTCTGTCGGAACAATATACTCATCAACAATACACTGACTTCTGGCTATTACGGCACAGAACAAGCTGTGGCACCGAAGCCTCCATGGAAATGCAGCCACGGCGGAGGAACCGACACTACTGCAGACAACACTACAGCCCTTGGTGGAATCAACAAAGATTCAGATAGCCTTGTTTTCAGTCCTCATTATTACCTACATAGACCGGCAGCGGATTTGTCTGTGTTGGCAACTATACGGTATTTGGAAGATCTGAGGTTGTCGTTGAACGATGAAGATCTCTTTGGGAGGATTATCGGACTGAAGAGCTACTTTTCTATCGGCTTTGTCATCGACACCACGTCAAGCATGAATTCCTCGATGACTGCAGTCAGATTGTATGTGAATCAATATATTCAGAATGTGACTGACGGAAGTATCATCTACATCACTCAGTTTAATGATCCCCAAGTGGGTCCTGTTATGAGATTTACGAATAAGTTCGATGCCAGCAGCTACCTCTTTTCTCTGATGCCCCAAGGTGGAACAGATGGACCAGAGATGTGCTATGATGCAGTTCTGATGACCGTCAGAACTATGCCAGTCGACACGAGTATCTACGTCTTCACAGATGCCACTAGCAAGAATCAGAATCTCCTCCCGACTATCCAACAAATTGCTCGACAGAAGAACATAAAAATCAACTACATAATGACAGGATATAAGACACAGATGAATCCGAGTTATCGGCCTGTGGCGACGACCACTACAATTCCTTACTATGGAGGATCTCAGCAGAATTATGCATACAATAATAATTACAGAGGAAAAAGACAAATCGATCTAGCGGGAGACGATATTCGAGGGTATCAGAGACTAGCCAGAGGCACTGGAGGCTTGTTCTTGAGTCCGAGAGATGATGATGAATTCAAGAGTCTTGCAAACGGTCAGAATATGAACACATGGGAAACAATCATGTTTCGAGAAGGTGTGGATGCTGGGTGTGGAAATCATCTGCTAAATTGGACGATTCCGGTGAGTCTTGATATTCAAAAAATTAGTTTATTCCTTTAGCGAATTAATATCAATGACCAGTTATCCACCTGATAATAAAATTCTTCTAGATAGACGAAACTATTTCTATTCTGGAAGTATCGATGGTAGCCACTCATGGAACAAATTCCTCTATTTATAACCTCGTGTCCATGTTCACAGACTTCAATGATATGAAACTCCATCCAGAAAACGAAAATCTCCTAGTCTCTACCGATACCGTGAGGCTTTACAGATTCAATATCAACGGAAAACCGAATAATTGGCACTTCTATCTCGGCCAACTCAGCTGTCCCAATGGAGGAACTTTTACAGTCAACGTCAGAGCCGAATCTTATTTACTCGCTAATGTGAAATTCATTGACGACCAAACAAGTGAGCAGATAGTGAGGCAGCCCATTATTGGACAGAGCTACTCCATCTACATCGATTGCCCTGATTGTGGAGAGGTAGACAAGGTTTTGCTGAGTTCTTGTGGAGCCAATGACAGTGGGATTCCTGAAGGACAGGTGTGGAGGACGGAAAAACAAGGTTTGTTCTATGTGCAGAATGTAGTTATTCCGAACGAAGAGTTGGTGAGGTTTTCATATCCACAAAAATCATAACCGATTTTGTTATTCAGATCTGTATCGAATTCTCCGGATTAACGTCAAATGGTTTCCCTTTCACTCGAATCCATCGGGAAAGACTGATTCCGACTTCATTGACCCTTTCTGGAAGAATCTATTCCAGGGATTTCCCAGAAGATGCTCGTGTCGTAAAGACGAGAAACGCAACTTTGGAGTATACTATCCAGAATCTGGGAAACCAGCAGCAAAACTTACAAATCGATATTTCTAGCAAAAGTAAAATCAGAGTATTCACTAGAGATACAATAATTGCTCTCCAACGTGGACAAGCTTACACTGGAGTTGCTGAAATTGGAACAGAGGAGAATGGAGATAGTCTTGACAGCGTTATTGTAAGTTAGACGATCTTAATGGTTTATTCAGTTGTCTAATTTAGGTATCAGCATTTCCATTTTCGAACCCCCTGACAGGAGTTTCGTCCATCTTCGACTTTACTCTAGTTGACGAAAACCCAGACACTTCTGCTCCTGTTTGCATCCTCATCAACTCTACAGTATCTTCTTGTCCTGGAAGAAGATCAAGTTGTGGTGCCAAGAATTACTCTGTAGAGTTCGAAGTCACCGACGAACAATCGGGCTTATCTCAAATCAGACCATCGGATTCTGTCGGAAATTGGTCTATTCCTGCGTTGAGTCAATCAACAGGAGGAGCGAAGGTGAGAGTTGCCGGAACTCTGAGCTGTTGTCAAAGCGCGAACCTAGTCGTTGTGGACAAAAATGGATTAATGACAACTTGTGATGTCCAAGTTACAATCTCTTCAGCCCCGATACTGAATAATTTAGCCTCTCTTATGTTATTATTGCCATTTATTTTAATAATGAGATTATTGCAGTAATTAACGAAGTAATTACGGGTAACAAGCGATAATAAAGTTAGTGAAACTGAAAAACCACTCATTAAAAAGGTTGTACTGTAAGTGTCGGATAAATAACTAATCTTAATTAGTCTTTATTTGAGAATTATATAATTTCGGATTTTTGTCGACTCTTCTTGAGTTTTCAATATTGTACGGATCTATTCGATCCTAAAAACTTTATTTTCAAATTAACTATTACCTTTAAAGTTTATTTTAGAATGATTCAAAGCAGTTATTAGAAATGAAGTGCTATTAGTCAAGTAGATTAAAGTTAATACTTGTTTCGAGTTCCAAAAAATAGTATTCAGACGACCCGTTCATCGGCAACATGAGCTCTTTCGTCATTGGATCCGCTGTCGATTCTCAAGGTCGCAAGAGCTTCGATCAAGTAAGCGGCACAGAGGAGAATTGAAAGAATCTGAAACTCTCCTTTATATCATTTAACATCAAAATTCTCTTTTACCGTAGTGAACAAGTACACTGTATACTTGGTGGAGAGAGCAATCTGCAGAATGATTGAGATGAAGTTGGCCGCAGTCAGAGACCAGGAAATCGTGAATTGCTGAATAATTATTAGAAAAGTCCATAACTGGAAGAACTCACGACGTGCTTCCACTTGGCCTGTCCGTTGCTGAAGAACTGGATCGCCGGAAGTCTGGCGAATTCATCCTTGACCGATTGACTGAAGAGAGCAGTGGTAGCGGACCCTATCAGTGATGAAAAGCCGATAAAAATGGCGATGAAGTTCCCAAAGTAACTATGGGCGAGGAGGAGAGTGATTATTTGGATAACGGCGACGAGCTGGAAGGGATTTTATTTTATAAATTGCTCGAGTTTAATTTTCTATTCAAATCTAGCATTCAAATAGAATAAAGCTGCTTTGACAAAGCAATTATGAAAAACATTATTTATGAGTGATTTAATTGTTTATCTAAGTAGATTTTTATATTTAAAATATTTAATTTGATAAAAATTGCGAAATAGTCCCTGCACAAAAGAGGAATACAAGTCAAAAAGTTTTTCTGACAGAGGTGAAGGCTGAGTCACTGTTGCGG
This sequence comes from Halicephalobus sp. NKZ332, assembly GCA_009761265.1. Taxonomy (NCBI): domain Eukaryota; kingdom Metazoa; phylum Nematoda; class Chromadorea; order Rhabditida; family Panagrolaimidae; genus Halicephalobus; species Halicephalobus sp. NKZ332. The sequence continues at coordinate 15,439 of VOSG01000129.1, forward strand.
GAAATTTAAAAAGTGGTCTTTTGATATTATTTTTCTTCTTTAAAGAATTTTTGGATACTTTCAATACAATCGAGCGAAAGATATCAGTTTTCCAAAAATGTAAGCTATCAACCGAAACAAAGTGAAACGCTTGCGGAAAAAAGAAATATTTTTTTCGTGTAAAAAGTCTAACGCGAAATTTTTTTTTTCTGAAAAAGTTTTGTCCATCTGATATTTTGTTTATAGCCAATTTAATTTTTATTAAACTTACGACACAGAAAGTCTTGGCTTCCTCGGGCTTATTAACGAAGAATTCCGCCGGGTTGTCCATGAGACTCTGGATTTCCTGAACAAACTCATCCCAATCGGGCTTTAAAGCAACAAAGTACTTGCACATGATGCTAGACATATAATATCCCAAAATCCTCACAAAAGATAATTTACTCGCACAATCCTATTTGACAAGAAATATGAAAGAAATAATTTTTTCGGAACAAAACCGATCGAAGCGGTAGCAGATGCAATTTTTCGGTCAGGAAAACAAACTTTCTCAGATCTGTGTTTCGTCATATTTGTGGGAATAGTTCCTTTCTGAAAAATCGTCTAGCTCTCGGAAATTTGTTCGTAATCGTCCCCAAAGGTCGACCCATCCGGATCCACCTTGAGAGCAATGGCGGCTTCGAAAAGGAAAAAAACGGTAATGACCAAGGTGCAGACACCGGGAAGGAAGTATTTCCCTCCCAAAACCACCATCTGAGCCATCGCGGAAAGTAGAACAAAGGAGATAAAGTTGAAAGTCACCATCATTATCGAAAAAGCATATTGCTAAATGAATCTTAATTAATTTTGCATTTAAAAAAGCCAAACCAGATGATGCCATTTTGTTCTCTCTCCGGCAAAGATGTTTTGGAAGATACTGATATCAGCAAAGCCTTGTTGCCAATCGCTGGCGACGATTCCGACATTCAGGCTCGTCACAATGAGAGTGAAGATAGATACGAACATGCAGATCCCGACCCCGAAGAACTGAGGAGCTGTGGAGAGTCCAACTATAGACACTACTGAAAGACCCTGAAGGAGGCGCATTGACCAGTAGCTATTCTATCACTGACAACCAAACTTACTAATATAAGTCCCTTGTTGATTAGGGAACAAGAAACCGCTGATTTCGTTGGGATTTCGTCACGCATTTTTAAATCTGCAAGGTGCATTAAAATCACATATAGTGCAAGGTGTAAGTAGGTTATCAAGTTAGTATACTTGTTAGTATTATGGTCTCTAGATATGTTTTAGATGATTCATTGTTATCACTTTGGTTAATAATTAAAATGTGATTGAAAATGAATCACTGGCAGTTAAAGCAGGCGATCAAATTGTCTAACTTCGGTTCCAACAAAAATAATCAATTTTTTTCTTGCAACATTATCTTTAATAGTTTCTGGATCCAACTTTCGCTGTTTTTATATTTGCTAATTAGAAAAATGTTAGAATTAATAGATATGAATTGACAGAAACAAGTCCAGAAACCGCTTGAAAAAGCGTTGCAGGAAACAAGATCACCTTTTTGTCAATACCAAGGTTAAACAACTTGATCTGTTCCTTCGAACAGTTAAGAAAGAGCTATTTCTGGTTTTGATGTAATAGCAGTTGTTAGCGATTACAGTAGCCCTCATGGAGCTCCGTAACTGACGGCATTTTCGAATGTCGGTGTCATTTGCTCTGAAAAACTATCTGTACTTTGTCTTTCGAAGAATAAATACCGTTAGCGACTCTCATTTCCCTCATCCAGATTTGGATGTATAAGAAGAAGTTATATAAATAAACAAAGAAGTTTATCACGCAGAAAAACTGAAATTCATATTAGACTCTTGTATAAATAAAATCCTTACCCCAGCGACACCGAAGGCTGTGGTGCTGCCATAGTTCGCTCCATGGACACATATCCAGATGGAGATGAAATACAGTATAGCGTAGAGAAGGGAGATTAGAACTTCCTGGAACACCTCATTGGATTAATGTATCTTTGATGAAATAAGTCAGTTCAACTTCACTCCTGACATACACGATTTTCTTGGATCTGATATAATAACCGAACCCAAAATTGTTTTTTTTAATAAAAAATATCCTAAAATGAAACTCTCATCTTCGTATATCTATATAAAGAGAATATAAAAAGTAGTTAAAAGCCATCGCGAACTATGTTAGCGACAGTGAGACCGTTGTGTATGTCAACACGAAAGTTAAATCACATGATGTTTATGTTTAAAATTGTGTCCTTACAAATAAAGACCAGGTAATCGTCCTGTATTTGTGGGAGGCAAATATGTGCTCCAGTCCCGTCCCTAGGATGAGGATCGAAAGCAAGTTGCTGGTCAAGGCCAGAATCCCAGTCGTCCAGATGATACCTGTACCTACAGGTTGGTATATAGCTGCACTCGTACTCAAAAGAACTAATATTGTCGCGAACTGTAAAAATATAAAATCAATCAGCTTGAGGAAGATCACTTACTAATAGTATAATCTTGACCGAGTCCGGTCTGTGTCCGAACCTACTCCAGTCCATCATATTTTAGAACAAGGAGGGAAAACGAACTTCTTTCGATCGACAACAAGATGGTTCTTCCCCGTCCTTATCACCTTGTCCCAGGGGAACATTAGATAAGCCTTGTCTTCGAGCACAAACTACATTGATCTTAGTATAAATCTTTATTCAAATGCAACAAAAACAATTAGGCAAGAAATTTGGATCGAAAATACTATTATTCAAGTTATAGGACCAGTCGATTCAGAATTGCACGGAGATTTTCTGAGGAAAACACAAGAAGACAATGGCACTAGTTTAACACATATTAATACACAGACTAGCCTCGGTTGGAGTCAGGTCTGGGATGGTTCTCTTCTTTGTCGGCACTGATATCAGCGTCGGAAGCATTGATTTCGATGTCATGTTGCTTGGCCGTCACAGAAAACACGATCGGAGAGACCTTGCTCGTGGACCCACTGTTCTCGTTGAATTTCTTGAATGGGAGAGCAGCGTAGACAATCGGCAATATCAGTAATCCGTGGAGCATCCCGAGTCCTATTACGAGAGTGACGACTTTCACAAAGACTTGGACCATGTAGGCATGAATCGTAGCGAGGACCAGGAGAGAGAGGATGGTGGAAAGACCTGCTTGGACCATGGGCCAGGCGATGGAGCACAGAGCGTGTCGAAGACGTTCCTTTTGATCGATAATTTCTCCCTTGTAGTAATGGAAACTTATATGAGCTGAAAAGAGCAATGATATAGATGGAGGACTTCGATATATGAGAGCCGGATAAATATGGATTTTCATACACCAATCTCTGTCAAAATCTTGGTTGGCTCCCTTTGATTAAAGTTAATCCAATGCAAGTCAACTCACCAATAAAGTCAACAGAGAAACCGATAGCCATCAGAATCGTCGCCATTGAGATTGGATCAAGGTCAATGTCCCAATAATACAGTAATCCAAATACTCCCAAATTGATACTCATCACTGCACACACTCCTGGAATAACTGTCGAGATGTTTGGAGTGAACACGATCAAGACTAGAGTCATGCAAAGAAGAGCGAAGAACACGGTCTGTTGTGTGGATGGAGGAATAGTCAGGAGCTGATCTGAGTACATCGAAAAGTCCTCGTAGGCCGTGAGGTTCAGCTCCGGATATTCCAGAACTAGGCGTCTCCAATTCTGAATGAGGTTCAGACGGTCGTTCCAGGAGATCGCGTTTCTGAATCCGGTGGAGAAGAAGAACTTGTGGACACAGGAAGGCTTCTCTGCGAGGCAGTCATTATGGTCTCCGAGAGATACATAATGGCTCCATCGATGATACTCCGAGAGACTGAAGAATTCAGGAAGGTACTTGTATTTGAAATCGACAGAACCCCGATTCTGGAGCCCCACGAAAGGCAAGTAGGTGTTCAACCACATTTGGGTGCTGCTCGGCCCCACACTCCCCGGAGCATGCTCGAATCTCTCTAGAAGTCTCATCAAATGCGGAATTTTGTTCGGTTCGCTGAGATTGCCTGGATTATTAACAAATACAGCCATCTGACCTCCTTCTTTGAAGATTATATTTGTTTGTAATTTGACCAAATCCAACAAGGGGGAGTCGTCGAGGAATAACTTCTCTGAAGTCAACCCCACTTTGATCTGGAGAACCCCGTAGATAGAGAAAGTCCAGTAAGCGAGCATCAGAACGACTAATCCTATTCTGGCAAACTTATTGAGACAAAAATCGACCCAGTAGTCTACGAATCGAGATCCGAATTTGTCCATTTTTTTCTTCCAAGTAGGTACGCTTTCTGATTCCTCGGACATCTTCCGTTCGGGAACGACGATGCAGGGAACGTAGGCATTAAGTCGTTTTTCTTCTCGAATCCCTCCTATCATGATTACTGCCGTGAAGAAGAATATTTGATACAAATAGTCAAAAATCACCGCAGTGGTCGTGAAGATACAGAAGATTCGGATAGCTGGGGTTGGGGTGAAAATTCCGATTGCGAAACTGAGTAAGTTTGTCAACGAACTGATAGTAATGGAAGGCCCTGCATCCGCCAGCATATCTCCTACTCGTTCTCTCGTGGTGAGGGACTTGTCTGTTCTTGCCCAGCAATGGAGGAAGATGAAAACATCATCAACTCCGATGGCGAGGATAAGGAAAGGAACCACTGTTACGATGGGTAGAAATTCAAAGTCGAGCTGAAAGTGAGTGGATTTTTAGTTCTTGAATTTCTTCAGATCTTAGTTTAAGCTATATTTGTGCTCATATTGTCGACAATAGTTCTCGATTATAAGTGCTTACCCAAAAAAGGAACCCGAAAGAAGCGATCAGCGAGAATATCGGACAAAGGACACCAAGGAAGGCTTCCCACGGTTTACTCGCAATCGGATCTCTTTTTAGACTGGTACCCATCGTGAAAACCACGATAACGAGGAAAGTAATGCTCATGAGAGGCACGGCTTGGATTCCTGAATTCCCAATTAGATTGTTAATTTCATTTAAAAAATACCTGTTCTTCTGACCTCCTCCGAGACCAGTCCTTCAGAAGTCGTGACTAACTTGATGTAAGGATCGTTGGCAGTAGTGGAGAGAGCATAGTCGAGAACAGCATGTTCCCATTTGTTCATGACCTTCTCCATGGTTTTATTCGAATAAATAGCATGGAAGTTGATCACGATAAGTTTGGAGCCTTCCACTAAGTTAGATCTACAACAGAATATCACCTCCGAAAGATAAAATAAAAACTACCTGTTGTTCAAAGTCACTTGGAAAATGTTGTTCGCCAAGTAGATGTGATTTCCAAAGACATCCATGCTCGGGAAAGTCAGCTTGACATTAGCCTTCTTCCGGTGTTGGACATCTCTGAACATCGTCAGGAAAATATTCACAGCATCACTAGTCTCGCATTGAGCTCCACAGAAATCCGAATATGCATACTGTACTCCTTCGTGCTCGACTTTTAACTTGTATTGCAGATAGTCTTCGATTTCCAAGGCTCGATCAATGTATTTGGGTCTTAGGAGACTTTCTCCATCCTTGGCTTGCATGGCCACGACCACATGGAAAGGACTTCCCAGTTGCTTGAAGAACTCCAGGGCTACCGCAAACTCGTAACGAGAAGGGGAGTCCTCAGCACTAAAGTGATCTCTAACATTGTTGACTTCGCGGAAATTTTTGGCGCCCGCACCGAGGATAACAGCGACCAGAAACCTGGAAAAGGATAGGATTAATGAATTAGAGAAAAGGATATAAAAAAGAAGTTGATCCAGATTTTTATTACAGGAAAAATCGCTCTACGTGTTTGCTTTTTGAACTAAATTATGACTTTTTTATAGCTCTCGGAATGATTATTTGAAATATTTCGACTTTCGCTAAGTATTATTTTTAGAAAAAAAATAAAATACATCAAATTTTGTATGTCAAGTTTTCAGAGAATTTAAGGACATGTCGATTGACTTTTCGGTCGTCGGTTGTGAAAGTTTAATTTCTGTGTCAGTCTTACCTATTTTAATCGTTTTTTAAAATTAGGTGCATTTTTTCATTATAATTTCCGATCAAGTTTTTCCGAAAGAAATAATAAAAAAAACACAACAAATGGAAGTTAAGATTCACGGATTTCATAGATTATCCTGATCTAGAAAATATATACTATAATTGAATGAAAAGAGTAAACATAAATTCGAGGAATTTCAATATATAATTAATCCCGAAAAATTGCTTCAAATATTCTTTCATCAAAATAAATTCAAAGTAATCTGTTATAGATTAGTCTTCTACAGATTATTCTTCTAGTTATTTTCCATCATACCGAAACAGATATAAATCAAGTCATTTGATTCTCCGATTTCCCTCACCATGATATCAAACAAATCCACGGTCTGTCTGCTATCCACAACCCAATGCCATGGAAGAACCTCGCAGTGAGCTCCTCGACGATTACTCCGATAGGTCTTTGTTGCATCGGAATCTGTATCAATGTTTCGTGAGCTAAAATATAATCTATCAGATCTGAGACTAAATCTGAACACGAACGAAATTAAAGACTATTTTTATTTCTTCGATTTCCATATTCTTAATAAAAAACAAAAACTAGAAGAAACAACGGACTTGAATTAGATTCCTATAGATCTCTGAGTTTGAATCTAGTGAAAAGTTCAAAACTCGAATCTTATACAAAAAATCCGGAAAGAAGTGACTTTCACTTTCAAGTCTCCCCCCACCTAAGGCAGCGTCCGGTTTTGTTCTCCGAAAATAAGAGAAATCGATCGAAATGAATCCAATCAAGCAAAGCGCCGAGATTTGGGTCATCCGGGAATTCTAAGAAGTGAGAGTGGCGAAAACCAGAAAGTTAAAAAAATGCATAAAGTAGTAACAAGAATAGCTACACGAAAGTGAGGTCTTTTTTCCTCGGATATAAAGCGGAGGATTAAAATTACTTGAAGGAATCGAATATGGGATAAAGAAGATCGAGAGCTCTCGAGTGGCTCCTGTTTGCACTCTTGAGCGATCGAAAAAGGAGAGGAAACTGCGAGAATCGAGTGGTTCGGCTTAATCCAACCCAGTTAAGGAAAATGAACCCGTGACGATGTCAAGATCAGTGAAATGAATCAGAGTCATAAAAGAGCCAGATTTCAGTCGAGGATGTAAACCAGATTTAACTTCGGAAATGGACAAAAGTGATGAATTATGCAACTGGCACAAAAGAAAATGGATGTAACGCTGGTCGCCGTGACGTAGACTGACATAACTGGTTTCGAATCAGATAAATGACCAGACAAGTTCGAAAATTCCCATCACAGAAATAATATATTCAGATCCAAACATTACTTTCTGCCGGCAGATGAGCAAGAAAACGTTTCTTTCAGTTCAAATGAGGACAGATCGACGAAAACGGGCTGAACTCCTTTCCTCTTGACTTATCCATAATCCGTGAGAATCCGCCAGGATCCCAGAGAAGAACGACAAGTGGTTGTCGAAGGTTTTTGAAATAAATTAAGGATCCATCGCGCGAAAATGGTTTGTCGTTTTTTTGAGGATAGAAATCAAAAAGAAAATAAGTATGACGAGATGAGTACGGGAACCATGGAAAACTATTGATCTGCGGGCAGTGATTTCACTTTTTCTTCTTCATCCTGGATTAATCAAAATGTGGTCTGGAATTTGATTTTCTCAGGAAGACGGTAGATACTCGGGAGCGAAACGAGAAAAAGTCAGCGATCTTAATCTGAAAGCGACGATTGTATTTGATCGAGTGCTTGTCGGATATTTCATGACGACTAAGGATTTGCAAATAATTAAACTTCTGAATGACTGTAACTATAATTAAAAAGGCTTCACCTAAGCAATATGAGTTAATTGAATGACTCCAATTCTCGCAGTAGATCTCATTAGCAAAGAAAGCGTGTGTCTCGAGAAAAGTAATTTGAAGCCTAATTCAGCGAATATTTATCGACTTTTGATAGTTCATTTTTCTTAAATTGTGTGGTTCTATTATTTTTTATCGAGAAATACTGGGGTTAAAATTACTCTTTTCGAAACACAAAGGATATTTTCACTTTCCTTTAAAATCGAACCAGATTAGCGCTGGAACAGAAAGCCAAAATTTGAAAGCCGGTTTGCGCTGTAATGAAAATTCCTTCAACTTTTGACCATTCTTCTAGAATATATTGAAATAAATCTTTTATCATAAAAAACGAGAATAGTAAGCTCAGCGGGTATGAGAATAAAAGAATCCCGAAAATTCAGAATATTTGGAATATTTGATGAATCAAGGGATTTCAAAATTACACTTTGTTAATATATTTTGTATATAGTTTAGATTATTCAGCCAAATGCCATTAAGATGCACTCTTTCAACTGTTCTCTGGATTGCTTCTATGACGAATCGATAACTAGATTCTACATCGTCTTCACCAACATCACCGCCCTTGTCACGCTGATAATTGGTCCTGTTCATATCTACGTGCTATGGACTCAGTCTTCCAAGTTAGGGAACTTCAAGTGGCTGCTGCTGAATCACACTGTGTGGTGTTTGGCAATAGAGTTTGCGATTTTCTACTTTAAGCCTCTCATATTGCTTCCGCTGCCAGGAGGAATCATTCTAGGCCCTCCAAGGGGATCTGGGAGCTACAGAACTTCTGTACTCGGGATAGTTATAGCAGCTATTTTAGTCATTCTATCTATTGGAGGTGTATCGATGAGTCTGGCTTACCGATATATCAGATTGTTTCCTGGGGTGGTAAACAAGATGTTCACAACACAGAATTCCTTTATTGTTTATTTCCTCCTTCATTCGGGCTTCCTCGTTTTGGTTTTATTCTTCACTTTAAAATTCCTCAATATCGAGAAAACAGACATTATTTCTGAAGCTCTACAATACTCTTCCGATTTGGAAATCTTCGCTAATGAATCCACATTTATGGTATTCGACAAGGAAATAATACAACTGCCGTTAAGCTTGTTATTTTCCACTTTGGTTATCATCATTATTCTATTTCTAATCGTCTTTGTCCTGATGATCCATCAGATGCAATCCCCCAATTTTATATCTTTGACCTCCGAGATTCAGGCGACGCTGATTATAAGTGTCTTGGCCCAAGGAATAATAACTATAATCTTTCTGTTTTCTCCTATTTTATTGCTCGATATTTCGATTATCTATCAAATTCCGTATTCAGGACCTTGGTTCACGGTCGTTCTCTGTGCGGTCTCGCTCCACGGTATTCTGGAAATGATCACAACCCTCTTCCTTATTTTGCCGTACAGAAGGTTTTTTATTACAAAATTTCAACAATTTTGGAGACTCATTAAACTGGGAAGTGAGCTTCGGTCTATTCAGGTTTACACCGTTGAAGCGAGTAGAAATGGCCGTCACGAGATGCAACTGAGAGGAATTCATTTGTAGCCAAAATATATAACTTTTATTTTCAGTTTTCTTGAGCTTTGGTAATTATATAACCATTGGATACTGTATTTGTCTGTTAGGGAAACGTATTAAGCTGTTTAACTTCGATCTTTATATGTGGTCTTGAATCCCATAAGTAACTTTTTAAGCTTATTAATTTCGGATAAATATTTTGGGAGTAAGATTTGTCTTTTCTATCTTATTACATGTGATCGAAATAGAATTCAGAAACCATTGAAAACTGGGTTATGAGCGACGAAGCTATCTTCGCTTCGAGACCAAAATTGAACAACTTGATCTGTTCTTTAAATAAACAGTAAAGCATATGTGGGCATTATCTAGATTTGGATTGTTGTTTTCCCGCTGATGATTGTGATTCGGTTGAAGAACTGCTCGCTTTCCTGGATACATCTTTTTCGTCTGAAAACAATGAATAACGATCATCTCTATTGCGAAGAAAAAAATTGCTCTCACCGTTTCCGGAATTCTTTTTTATTCCTCCAGCCGCGGCACTGACCAAAATCAGTCTGTTCCATCTTTGCTGTGGAGTCAGTGCTTTGGTCTGCTCTAGATTTTCGACAAGTTTCCCGTCGATCATTTTTCTCCCATCTTCGGTGTAAGAGACTTTTTGTCTCTGCTTATGTTCGACGAAAACCTTGTCAGATTCGCAAGTGGGACCACGGACGGGGGCGGCATAGAACTCGACCGCGTCGTTGTTGCAATTCATCATCCCCAACATTCTGAAGTCACTTATCTGGAAATCGATGGAATTAGAAAGAAAAATACAGTAATGAAAAAAAGGACACAACACGCAGTGAGGACCAGTTTCTAATTCGCCTTTAATTCTCAATTTATACTTTTTGTTTGAACTTTCCCGATTCTTAACCACAAAATCTAAACTTAATCGATCAACAACATAACCCCCCACCGTGTCCTTTGGTCATAAATAACACTCCTACTCGAGACTGAATTTTACCGGGTTCGACTCCTTTTATCCGAGTTACTCCAGATGTTCGGAAAGAATCTGCGTCATCGATTGTTAATGACCGCCTACGTTTGGCGAACCCGAATTGGAAATAATCCAGAAGTTGTCAAATAAGACCGGGAACTTGAAGGAAACAACAACAAGAACTATTTGTATCCCATCACGTGGACATTGTTGGAGTTTCGCAACTTGTGAGAGGAAGAGAGTGAATCCTCTAGAAACCAGAAAAAATGGGAAAACTTGATCCAATGAAAAGATTACATCTATCTGAGGATCCTTTTATGGAAAGACAAATGGTCTAGAGATTAAGTTAATGCAGAAGTGTAACAATCTCCGGATGGGAAAAACGCAGATAGTTTGCCGAATAATTCAAAAACAAACTACCTTGCAAGAACATTTGCAAGAAATTAATCACCTGGTTTCCATCCACCTACCACTTTTTGGAGCCACAATGAAGAGGAAAGTCTCGACTTTTATGTGGAATCGGGTTGAAGGAGTTGTTTCTCCGGACGGACAGACCTTTTCTGCGATGTCTATGGGTCTTGAACGCGAATTGGGGAAAAATCAGTTCGGGACTGATTGAATTGTCAACGATGAGTCAGGATTCCTTGGACCGACGGAGTCACAAAAGAAGCTTCTACAGGATCTTCAGTCCATAGAAGTTTATTGTTCCGAAATCGGAACAAAATCATCAATTTGATTTTGATGTTTTTGGTCGTTTTTAAGTGTTTTTAAATAACAAATCCAAAGTACAGTACACCAGTTGTGGTTGAGGGTGTCAAAGATCGTGTGACAAAGAACAATAATTTTATGATTTCACTTTCAATTAGTGTTGATGAAATCGACCGAGTTTGGGCCAAATTGTGAATTCTTCTAATGACTTAGTTTACAGCTAAAAAGGGCAAGTGTCATCACATTGAAATAATAATAACATCAATTTATGCATGACGAAGATGTATTGGGAGTCGATATCTATGGTTCTTCCTTTGAAAAGATGAAGAGATTACTGTAGTTTTCCTTACTTATAAGGGGAGTTTCATTTTTCTATTTCTTCGATATTTCTGAATCCATCGTATATTCCACATATATCCAAGTTAAACAAAATACTTCCATAGAAGATGCATTAATAAAGTAATAAATTGATTGGAAAATGTTGTGAAACAAGATTTCGAATTCGATGTTGTGAGCAGCAACTTCCTTTTTTTAAAACGAAACTCGTTTCTTCCCTTTCATTCTTCTTGTATATTGATGTTTTCAATTATTATTATGCTGGAGTAGAACTGTAGGTAAATGAATTATAAATCTCTCTGTAACTTCAATTGATACGAATGCATGGAACGATACTGAATTTGTGAAAATTTTTTAATTTCCCAAATTCATTGTTTTGCTTCTTACTGTATTTTTGTTCTGACAATAGAACGACCTTTAAAGTCCGAAATTCAATTTAATTTCATTAATTTTTACAAAACAAACCTTTTGATTTTTTGGAACACTTCTGATTAAATTTAAAGAGAACAAGTTTTTGACTCAGACATGGTTCAAATTTGACGGCTTTTTAATTGAAACTCTCGTAAAAAGAAAATCGAAATTTGGAGACAACGCCTAAGGATCTCAAAATGAATTTTGACATTCACGTGGAGGGTTGGAATGAGGAATTTACAAACTTGTATAATCCTATTGAAGAAAAGTTTGTCAATGACGAATGGTAATATGGGAATTTTCTTTCCGATCAAAATCAATTAATGAAGAAAAACTTGGAGGGCTTTGTATGGAAAAAAATATGAATGATTCAAATTGAGAGATCAGACTACAAAATATAATCAATAATAAAGATTCTTTTCTAGGGATCTTAAATTCGCGATACAAATTCTTAAGCCTTTTATTATCGCACGGTTTTGTTGCAAGTTTAGTCTTTCCACGACTGCTAGATTCTTATTTTTACTTCCATTATCAAAATTTATCAATTCCCATCTAAGTGAAGATTTTTAGGGCCAAGGTCACTGTTCGTATCTTGTTGTGTCAATTGCCACTTCTTTTGATTTCTTCCATATCAATCTCATCACTCTCTATTAATATCTAAACTAATATGGATGAAAGAATGGGGGTAATCTTGTTTCTGGTTTTTGTAGCCGTTGTGGATTGTCTGGATGAACGTCAAATCCAAGTTGCGGAACTACCTGTCTCCAAATTCGTCCCGCCGAACTGTAACTACACCGTTAGGATCGGAGATAGAGAAGGAAAACTAGTAGTAGGGTAATTTTTAATGATTAAGCCTTATTTTGAACAATTAATTTCTACTTTAACCACATTTCAGATCAGTGACTGTGGGTGATCCCCTCTACCACCGTTGGAGTTGCGCCTCCACCGGAAATCTTTACTGTATCATGGTTCACAGTTGCACCTTGGGACACAACGAATCTAAAGCCAGAGGCAAGCGAGTTGAGATAATCGACGAGTTTGGGTGCTCCGTTTATCCCGAACTCGTGCCCAACATGAACTACATCGGCGACACTGAAGCCGGGTTCAAGGCCAGCGCCTTCCTCATCGATATTGATCAGGTCCTTATTTCATGGTTTCATTTCCATCGACAATATACCTAAAACAATTTTCGAAAAACTTGTTTTTAATATTTTAGATTTCTCAGCTTTAAAAATGATTTCCGGAGTCCTCCAAATTTTAGGTTTCCTTAGCTGAGCATATTCGAATCTATTTATAAGTATCACTGTAATGATTGCTAGCTTTTCAGATGTCGCTCTTCTTCAAGTGCTCCCTAAAATTCCTGGTCAAGGTCGACGGGCATTGCCGGAGGCCACTTTGTCCGAGATAACCTTGATTAGTATTTGAGTCTAAGATTGTGAGTCAGCTTTATTTTAAATTTTATTAAAACGGCGAAGATTTTTCACATTTCTCGAAATCTGTTGTTGAGAGATGGATGACAAGACAGCGACAGTCACGCGAGAGACTAACAGATAAAGTGGTAAAATGGTTTTCTTGATGGAAAGAAAACAAATTATAAAATTTGAGGAGGATTGATTTATTCTTCTTCTTCTTCTTCTCCTTCTTCTTCTTCTAAAACACGTAGATCAGATTATGTTTTATGGAGAATAAAAGACTCACCTCCTTCCTCTTCCTCGGCAGGTTCTTCAGCTGGTGGAGCTTCTTCGGCGGGCTTCTCTTCTTCAACGGGTTTGGCTTCCTCCTTAGCTTCCTCCTTGGCCTTCTCGGACTTGTTCTTGTTGGACCACTCTGGCTTGTCTGACTTCTTCTGAAAACAGATCAGCGTGGAACAGCTGTTTTTCCAAAAAACAAACCTTGTTAACCAAATCGTCGAGAACGTTTTCCTTCTTGACGACTTTGAGTTGGCCACGGAAATCTTGTTTGTCACCACCTTTCTGTTCAGCCATCTTCTTGAACTTGTTGTCGTACTTGGAGACCTTCTTGAGAGTCGGTTTAACGCTGGAAACGAAGAAATTGGAAAGTAATCACAACAAACAAAAACTTACAATTTGCCGCGGAGATCATTGACAGCGATGGTCAATTCGTTGATTTCAGAATCCTTGGAAGCAACAGCAGCATTGATATCGTATTTTTCTTCCTCCAACTTGACGAGTTTTTGGAACAAATCGTTGTAGATGGCTTCCAATTTTCCCTTGTCATCGACTCCGTCGATGTCGGGCAGCTTGGGAATACGAGAGCCAAGAGCGGATTGACGTTCTTGTTCACGTTTGAGTTGTTGTTGTTTCAAGTCCTCAGCTGCTTTCATCATCAGCAACTTACGGAGCTTCTTCTTACGCTCGGGAGTGAGGAAACCCTTCTTGGACTTCTTCTTGGAGCCGGCTTCCTCGAGACGCTTACGGACTTCGGCCTTCTTGCGCTCGCGTTCCTCGGCTTTGCGCTTGGCTTCCTGAAGAACCCGTTCACCTTCTGTTAGTAAAGTTGTCAAATTTTGAGTATTAAAGCTTACCGAATCGCCGTCATCTTCGCCACAGGCGCCGCCATAGCGGACTTCTTCAAAGCTAAAAGTATTTTTTAATCTCAATGATTACGAAATTATTGATTTTTTTGGATTTTTCGAGCTTATTCAGCTCAGAAACGAAAAATCCAGCAAATTTTAATTGTAAAAAGTTAATGAACTATTCTTCATCATTATTAAAACTTTTCAAGTTTTCATGTCGGGACCGGGACAGTTTTCGAAAAGAAAATCTTCGTCTCAGGGTTAAAATATTTTGAAATAAGTTTTATAGACGTGGAACGAATTTTATGTTTTTTACTTGCTTGTTATTTGGAAAAGAAAAATCTCAATAAAACCGAAAAACACATGAATAAGGAAAATAACGGGTCCTAATCTTAAGGCGAAAATTTTAAAATACTGTAAAAACAGAGGTTTGACGTGTTACAGCTTTAATTTCCATATTAATTTATAAATAATATTAATTTAACTACCTTTCAGGGAATTCAGCCATTGTGTGGGCGAACAATTGCAGAACAAAACTGACTCGACCTGAGCTCTCTCGGTGGAATAGATCCCGTGTGTTTCTGGATTATGGGCGCGGCAAATCGGTGCGTCCTCATCGATCTAGTCTTGGCAACAACCAGAAAGTTCTTTGCCTTGGGGGATCAGACAAACAAGAGCGAGTGTAAAGCCATTCATCCCCGAATTGCAGATGGCAGTTGTTGCCGCCCACATGCTTGGATTTCCCGATTTCAAAAAGGGCTCTGATCCTTAGAGAAGCAAAAAAGTATCAAGAGTGAAGAGTAGGCGGTCTCCCTGATTTTCTTTAGTTTTCGCGAAATATTGGCAAAACTTCCCTCCACGTTGACATTGATCAAAAAAATAAGTAATCAACAACGCTCTTGTTAAAGGGGCTGAGAATCCGAATTTATTCACCTCACGAGGAAAAAAATACCAAAATCAACAAAAATATTGGGTCAACGTTTTGTCTTTGACGAAGTCGATTTTTTCGAAGGAGTGACATCAGATTCAGCGGCGATAATTCTTTTTCGTGTCGACTTTTCCACAGATGTTGTCGATGGAGTAGTATTAGTTTCTGTTTTTTCTCTCTAAAATAGCAAACTTCAAAGTAAACAAGCTTAAAAATAAACCCACGTTGTAAAACTCCTCCACTGGAATCATGTATTGATGTCGCTTCCTCAATTGAGTTGCATAACTAGCTGCCAATAAACTCAGATCGTCTCGTTTTCCCCGTTCAGCGTCTCTCAGAGTTTCGGCGGACTTTCTCAAAGAGTTGAAATGCATTGTCACAGATGGGAAAGCAGGGAGGATTTTGGTCATTATGATGAGTGTATTCCTCCTACTCACATAACTTCCATTGTTCAGAATATGATTAAAGGTTTTTGTCAATCTAAAGTGCCATTTAAAGCATATTGACCTGTATTCCTCGTATCCAATATTGTCTTCTTTGATTTCGCCTTCTTCCGTTTTCTTCGTCTTCAGAAGCATCGGGAATCCATCGCATTCCTCTCTGAAGACCGTGGGACTACTATGCCATTTCATCGACAACTGTAATAACACTTGATAAAAATGGCCAATTGCATGACTTTCAGTCTCGCTTAATCCACTTAGAATAAACGAGGCTTCACAGAAGATTTTATCAAGGAAGAGCATTGTTTGCAAATTCTTTGTCTTCTGCATATGCAAACAATAGAGGAATTTGGCTGAGAAAGCAGCATCAGCTTCGGAAAACATGGCTCGCGGAATTAAACAGCTCTGTAAAAACTTCATCATCTGATTCATACTTCTCGAATTCGCAGCAATCAAATGATCTGATTGTTGTTTGAAGACTCCTCGAACGAGAACAACATGTTGTTCTCTCGTCTTCTGCTCCTCCTTCAGCTTCTTTTCTAGTACATGGGCCTTGTCTTCCTTTGTTTTCTTCTTCGAATTAGATTCATGAATAGATTCAGCTCTTTCGGAACGAGCTCTGGAAATCAGTTTGTCGTAGAGGGAAGTAGGGCATTGAAGATCGCCCAGATCAAGGAGCCAGAAAAACGTGTAAAGTCGGGAGGTGATGTCACTCCAGAATTCGTCCTTTTTCAATGGCATCAGTTTGCTTTCCAGAGATTCCAGAACAGAGTTGAAACTTTGTGAAAAGATCAAAAGTGATTGTGTATCATCAATCTTAGCATCTTCATCATCCCCTTTTAGCTTCTTGATGTCCTGCTTCCACTTTGTCTAAAATTCGTTGAGTCACAAAGATTCAAAGAGTGAATTATCCAACCTGTATTTCTCTCATGTAGAATTCTCTCCAGAAATGCATCGAGCATTCAATCGGTAAGAAATAATCCTTAATCAAAATATCTGCTGATGGAAGAATGGCGGCACATTCTTCAGGCTTGAAAGCAAATTGTAGAAAGTTGTTGAATTGAATAAACGTTTCCCTGCATTGATCCAATAGTTGACCGGTCAATTTCAGCGGCAGTTTATCAGAATCCGTGAACACCACACACGCTTTTTGTTGAGCCATCAAGATAAATAACGCAGGCAGCAAGTCATCCTTCAAAAGAGCCTCTTTCAACCTTGCTGACAACCGCTTCGAACTTCTTACTGCGGCAGTGTGGAATATCTCTTGTTTCAGAATTTCTCCACCAGTCAAGGCATCAATTCCGTTCTCATTCAGAGTTGCATTGGCATCGATCCCCGACATGTTGGCGACAATCTCTCGGAGAATCAACAGATCAATGCTCTTGCCTGTTTTCAGCTCGTTGATGATAAATTGCAGCATACCAGTCAAGTCAGATTGATACTTCTTGTAAAGAGCTCCTATGAAAGTGGCTAAAGCGATGATCCACATGCTCAAGGTTCCATCGCCGGTCTTCAATTGACCTTTATCCGGGGACGAGAGACTTTCCATTATGCAGAAAGTGAGGATATCCAATTCCAACCCAGATAAGAATCTCAACGATTCCACAACTGGGGTAATAAAGTTCTGATATACTTGGACTTGTCCCAGCAAGTAATCAAAAACCGCAAACGGATGGACGTGACAGAGCTTACCGAGTTGTCTTCCGATAAGCTTTACCGTATCTTTGCTCAGTCGTCTGGAAACCGAGGATCAATCCAAAATAAATAACAAACTCAAACTTACTTCAAGCAGTACTTCGTTCTTCCCAATACCATTGCCCTTTGAACATCCAAAAATTTCTGAGTATGGATTCCCTGCCAATGACTGTAAAGTCTGAACCGCTGTTGGTAAGTAAACATGGACAACAGCTCCCAAAGCTCATCACTGTAAGAATAGTTGCTCTCCATCAGAGTCAAAGCAGGTAAGACTGAGCAATCGACAATATCCATCATCGTTACTTCAAACTGTTTCAAGGAACTATCCTCCGCCATCTGCTTGAAGAAACTAGTCACTACACGGAGGAGTTTGAAAGCAGTGAAAGTATCACATCCTACAAAGGGTCCTGCCTGAATGATCAGCGGAGCAGTGTTGGAGATGAATTCCGACCAATTGTTCACTGGTTCGAAGGGAAAAGGTTTCGTTGAAAGAGTTTGACTCGGAGGTTTGCTAGCAAATTCCGATACTGAAGCTATCACGTTGTATAGGTTCGAAATAGAATATCCGATGAGAGCCGCGTAGGCTTGCTGAATTCTCGGAGACATGACCAACCCAAAATATTGAGGACACTTCTCGAGTAGAGGAAGAGCATTCTTCAGATCCCCTCTTTCCAACAAAGCACAGATGAGACCCAACTTCAGGTTCTTCGACAATGTTGCGCTCTAAAACGAGACTGCATTAGGATTTAAAGAACCAATGGTCTCACATCGTCATAAAAGCTGCCGATAAGCTTCTCATCTTCTGCCAACTGGGAACCCAAGGCAATGAAAATCGGCTGAGATGCAGTCGCTTTGGTATCATTATCCAAAGCTTTGGGATCTTTGTCATCGATTTCAACGAATTTGACGTCTGTGTTGGATGTGGCAATAATCTCCGCTCGTTTCACACGGCTCTTTGTAAGCTCTGTGTGTTTCTTCCAGAGCGAAATCAGCTCCTTCTGGTCTGGTTCAAGCTAAACGACGAATAGTATTGCATGACCATCAGAGGAAAAACTTACGAAGGAAAAGAAAGGCAGAGTGTCGATGAGCTTCTGTTCGCATATCACAGCAGCCAAGTTGCATAGTGAGTAAGCAGATCCTTCGACCTTCTCTTGGTAAATGAACTTCCGTTTTAAAATGTCAGACAGATCGCTTTGGTTGATTTTCAGTGCGTTCAGAATGCCTGTGTAATAACTTGTCCGCTCAGGATTCGCTTCGAAGCAATCGAGAAGAAGATCGATTACTCGGTTAGGATCCAAATTGAATTGACCAATCAGCTTCTGGAGCCTCGAGAGAGTTCTCATGGGGTCGTTGTACTTGTCTCCGGCAAAGAGTTCGGCAATCGTCTTGGCATATCCTTCTGATTCCTCTCTCAACAGGTTGAACTTGAGCTGTTTGTAGTACAGTCTGGTCTTCAGCTTGATCAATCGGGTCTTGATTGTGGCCTCTTCTGCTCCACACGCGATGTACTCGTACTTGCAGAACTCTTCCGGGAAGAACTAAATGGGGAATCTCACAACCGAATAACGAAAAAGACTCGTACCTCTGGCGCAACCTCTTTCAGACTTTTCTTGAAATCGGTCTTGTCGTCATCTAACTGTGTGTCGAAGGAAGCCAAAACATCACTGGCCAATCCGGGGTCACTTCCGAGACTTCCCTGTAAAGACAGACCATCAATTGCAAGGTTTCGAAAACTTACATGGAATTTCTCAGGCGGATCACTCGAAAATGCTTTCTCCAATTGCTCAATAAGTTTCTCGGGTTCTTCCATGGTGAACTGATATAAAAATAATCAGAAATAAATACAGATGAGATCAGCGAAATCAAAAGAATCCAACGAACGAAAGTTGCGCTCGTTTGGCTGGACCTGGCGAGTGCTCCCGCGACGAAAACTCCCTGATACGGTGGCTCGCTCTCTTTTCGTTCTTTTTCGCTGTTTCCTTCTTTCCCTCAAAGTTGTTCACATTTTTCCCAATCCCCCTGCTAAATCCCTACTTTCTCGAATATAGGATTGTTTTTCAGGTTATTACAATGTCGGGCAACGGTAAAGCTGTTAGACGGTGAGTTTCTTGCCTACTTTCTTTTCACTTTCCTCCACCTTTTCCGTATAAGTTTTACATCCCCCCTCTTCCAGTCTCTACGTGCGCGCTATCTTCACTGGATACAAGCGTGGTCAACGCAGGCAACACGAGAACACCGCTCTCCTCAAGCTTGAGAATGTCCACACCCAGAAGGATGCTAGATTCTATCTCGGAAAGCGTGCTGTCTACGTCTACAGAGGAGTGAAGAAGGTCGCCCATGCTGGAGGACCCAAGAGCAACGTCAGAGCTGTCTGGGGACGTGTCACCCGTGTCCACGGTAACTCCGGAACGGTTCGCGCCAAGTTCAACCGTAATCTTCCTGCTGCCGCTATGGGCAAGCTCGTCCGTGTGGTAAGTTCCTTACTCGTCACTAATTGCAAAGCTTTATATGAAACTTTCAGATGCTTTACCCTAGCAACATCTGAATCCTTTCGATTCGGTTTGTATTTGGCATCATTTGTTTTTGTTGTTCCATCCGGATAAATTAATTGGTTCAATGCGTACGTTTATTTGAGATCACTCGAGTTACAGAAGTTCAACGCAGATATGAAATGTCTATCTACTTCTAGTCAATATTCTCTGCGTGATGGTACTGTTTTCGGTCGGCATAGTCCATGTTGTCGTCGTTCAGACGGGAGGATTCCACGTCCATGCTCGGACCGATAGTTGTTCCGATGAGGAGAGTTCCTTTGTTTTGTTGGGCTGGGACATCTCCTTTGAGGACGACGTCGAACATGTGGCGGAGGGAGAATTCCGTCACTCCCTTGTTGATGGTTGGGCACTTTTGTCCGATATGGTAGTACATCAGAGCGATTGCGACGAAGTGAGCTACACTGATCCAAAAGTTGACGAGGAAGCAGATGAGGACATTGACTACGGCTCCGCAAAATGCCACATATCGGTTCGTGAAAGGGGAGTAGAAGTCACCTCCTATCCCGACATCGATCATGTTGGACATGCCTTGAGTCTGTTGACGTTCCGGGAACAAGGCATCCAAATCGTTTTTCAGATGGTGGCTGGATCCGTAATCCGCTTTTGGTTGATTGGGGTTTTCGGGGACTATTTGGGACTTGAGTTCCTTGAGGTCGGTGCTCATGGCGAGGGAGACGTAAGCATAGTTGACTGCGGCGTAAGTGCAGAGGAAGGGGAGGGTGGAAAGAATGGCAAGATAATTGAGGTCACCGACGACAACGAAAATGATGGCCACGACAGTCAGGACAATAGTGGCTTTGACTGGGTTGTTGTTGGGACCATCTCCTTGTGCGAGGGGGTTCAGTATCGGAATGAAGCCCTCAGCAGCTATTCCTTGGAGGACTCTCGGGGTTCCGATGAGACCGGCAGTCAGGGAACTGAGAGAGGAGATGTAAATCCCCGCCAAGTAGATGGTGGAGGAGACAGCTACTCTCTTTCCGACGAGGGTGTCGCAGAGCAGGATGTCTCGCTCCACACTGGAGCCGAAGGTCATGATGAAGAGGAAGCAGCCGATGGAACTGATCCCGATGGCGCTGAGTTCTCCCTTGGCGATGTTCTTGTAGGGGTTCTGGAGCTCCCCACCCATGTTGACTCCGGCCAGGACCCCCAGAAAGTTGGCGAAGAGGACTCCGAACAGAGAAAAGAACGTTTGTGTTCCGGCGTTGTACTCGAAACCCACTTCGTTGCAATCGACCTGCTCGTAGTGGGAATCCCAGTTTTCGTTGAGTCTTGTCTTGTTCCATCCACCGACACCATCCACGACTGTGGAGCGGAACATGCCTCCGAGGACAAAGTCCAGTGCACTTACTCCAACGCAGATGAGGAGGAATGTGACAGCTCGAATTGCGTGTTGAACCCCGGCGATGTTGATTCCGGTGACCACGATGATCGTGATTATGGCAACGAGTTTGATGATGACTTGACTTTCTGTGTCGAAAAGTCTCGCCATGGACTCGCTGAAGCCGACAGCGACGAGGCTAGAACCAACTGCTTGGCCGAAGATATAGACCAAAGAGATTGATCCTCCGAGCTGGCTTCCGAGGACGTGGGAGATGAGGAAGTAGATGCCACCTGACTGGACATGACATCGTTGGCAGATCCCAATCGCGGAAAACACAGTAATCAGTACGATTAAGATGGATATGAAGAGAAGCGCGAGAGCACCACCGACTCCGGCTGTTCCCTGGAGCCTCGAAATTATTTTCGTTTGGCTAAAATCGAAACTCACGACTATCCAGCCGAGGCGCATGAACACGACTATTCCGAAGATGTTCACCAACACTGTGATCATGACGGTGGGAGTCCCGAAACTCAACTTCTCGTCGATATTGATTGCTCGCTGCCACCAGGGCCCAGAGTTCTCGATCCCTCGTTGCTCCGCCGCGAAGAGAGAGTCATCCGGATCAATTGTTGTCATCCTGAGAAGCTTAAACTTTATCGGAGAAAAACATTAAAACTTACTTGTTTGCCTTTTACTGGTTTCCTTTTGAGTTGGTTGACGAGTTGGAGACGAAAGAAGGCAATGGCCGGCAAGCAGCAACGAAGCAAATGGAAGGAGAACCAAAGGCTTGACGGAAAGCCGTGGCAATGCCTCGCGCGTCCAAAAAATGCAAGTCTTGTGCAATCGATATTCGAGAGCTCTCCTTTTCAGCCTGGCTAAAGTTTATCCGAAATAACATCTGCAGGAGGAGATAAGTAGACAATGCGAAGGGAATTTGACTTTCTGATGGCAAATCCAGCGATTTTATCATAATTTCCTACGTTTGAAATTGATGTATGCGGAAAAGCCATTTCATTATTTATTAAATCATTACCTCATCAATCTAATTAATGCTCGGTCATTATGTTAGTAACGGTTTTAATCCAGGGATTTGGAGAAGAGCGGTTTCCTTTAACTTTCATCATGTGGCTGTTTTCTTTTGTAGACAGACTTTCCTATTTCTCTTATTCTTTCGCCCGAGTCTCACCACGAAAATTCCTATCTCTTTCTGAAAAGCAGTTCGTGTGTTGTGCAATCCTTTGCAACTCCATTTCTCTATTAGTTTTATCTATCTCACGTCATTTTCTAGTTTTACTTCGTGCTAAGGAATATATATTCGGGTTGGATTTATTACTGGTCGATATTGTGCCTCAATCGCTCCGAGTTTTGCGAGAATTGCTGCTAGAAAGAATGGACGACGGCCAGACTGCCACGACACAAGCTTCCCAGAGCGCTAGCCAAGCTGGTAGTAGAAACCAAACTCGAGGGAACCGAAGAAACGATGGTAAGCCTCGGAATCAAAACAATGGTCGACAGAACAACGGGACCGATCAGAATCCGAATGCCCACAGAGGTCGTGGAGGCGGACACAGAAGAAACGGCGGCAGATTCGAAGGACAGAAACATAGAACTGCTAAAGACTTTGATGCGATGATCAAGGTAGGGGTGTTTACGGAACTCACATATGAAGTAACTCCTTTCAGAATCGAAAAGATCACGGCGGAGTCCCGATGACTGCGAAAGTCTCCGATTGTCTGATATGCTGTCAACCGTCTGATGTCTTCGGAATGGGTGATTGTCACCATCCCGTGTGCATGGAGTGCTGCCTTCGCATGAGGATCCTGGACGGTTCCAAGTCCTGTCCTCAATGTCGTGGGAACATCGAAACTGTGAGTCGATGTCTATTCTCCATTTCCTAATCCTCGAGCTTTTCAGTTGGCCTTTATATCTGCACCAGCGACTTGGACTGGTAATTTCAAGATTCCTACCGCCTCTCTTGATCATAAAGACACTGCAAAGCATGGAGTCCGGTTCACGGATCAACATACACTGGAAGCTTACGAAGGGTACTTGGCACATGTGTGTAATGTTTGTCTCGCTGAAGGGAGCAGACTGGAATTTCCTACCTTCGGAGCCCTGCGCCATCACGTCGGCAACATGCATAATCGAGTGTTCTGTTCCATTTGCTGTGAACACCTCAATATCTTGACCAAGGACAGAATCACGTATTCCCAGGAAGAACTGAAACGTCACACCGAGGGTGAGATGAAGGAAGTCATGGGACAGAAGGGACATCCGAAATGTTTGTTCTGCGAGAAAAGGTTTTTCGACGTCGACTTCCAATATCGGCATTTGAGAATGGATCACTTCTATTGTCAAATTTGCGAAACGGAAGGGGGCGAAAACTTATTCTATCGAAAGCGTGAAGAACTTCATGCTCATTACAAGAGGAAACATCATCCCTGTCCTGATCCAGAATGTACCCATTTGGGAATCGTCTTCAAAACCGATGTTGAACTGGGGGTTCATTATGCCGCTGAACATGGGGTCGGTTCCAGAAACGTGAACATTGATTTCCAATTTACCGGAAGAAATTTGGGGCATCGCATACTCCGAAATAACGAAGGAAGAAGTGGCAGAAACCAAAGTCCAGAACAAGTCCAGCCACCGTAAGTTTGGTTCGTTTTGTTCGCTGAAGAACTGAAATTTTAGACCCCCTCCACCCGTGAACACTGTGATCGTACCTTCTGCTCAAGCTCAGAGACCAAGAGTTGTTCCGAGTCGCACTGCGACCACGATAATTCCATCGGCTCAGAATGTGCCTGCTCCGAGACCGCCAACCCGCCTTCAACCATATCAGCCGATTGGTGAAGAGTTCCCTTCACTCCCTGTTTCTCAAACCGTTTTCACTGCTGCCCCTGGTCCCCATTCTAACTGGCGTCAGGAAGTTCAAGCAATGAGAAACGTTCAACGTGCTCCCAAGGTTCAGATCAGTTCTGCCGAACAGTTTCCGAGTTTGACCAGCACTACTCCTGTAGTTAATTCGGCCGCAGAATTTCCTTCCCTTGGGTCGACTGCAAAAGCGAAGAAACCCACAAACAACATTTGGGCTAAAGGCAGATCGACGGCTTTGGTAAGTTACTTTATTTCGTCTTAGTACATTTTACGAAGCAACGTTCAGTTTACTAACAACGATCAACAATCCAAGCAGAAACCAACGCCTTCTGAGCAACTTCGTCGTCATATTCTTCCTGCTCCTGATATTTGGCCCGAAGGGATGCGGGAAAGAGTGGAAGCTCGGATGAAGGGATTGCCAGATCCAGGAGTTTCTGAACCAGTCCCTATTGATCCTCTCTTTAGAGTGGAAGCTTCCAAGAAGGCCAAAAGAGCTGAAAAGAAGAAGAAGCAAAAGTCCGTCGCCGCTGGAACAACTTTGTTCGATGAACCTGAGGAATTGTCGACAATTCAATCCAAGTTTAGTGTTTTGACAGAAGTGGAAGAAGATATGAGATCGAAGAAAGCACCTTCTCCTACGTCAGTTTCGTTGAGCAGAACCGTGGATAACTTTGTGAGGATTGTAAGTTTTTGTTTCAAATTCGTTGGTCTTCTTGGGTGGTATTGTTGGAATAATTAGAGTATCTTGTCTGAGGGTAAGGAATCTCCTAATTTAGGTGAACTAAATCTTTTGCCTATAACTGAACTGTGTTCGGTTACTAGAGATGGTTGTTCATTATTACTATCATTAACGTTGTTTTTCTTCACTTATCCGCTTCGTATTCTATAAATGTCCTACTAATGGTTTTGTCTTCGCCGTGTTATTTTGACTGAAGTACCTTAAATTTTAGGAATCAGCCCCTACTTTGAGATCGGTTGCGGCTTCAATCGGTGCTAAGAAAGATCCCGTGAGTCATCGGTACTTTCGAGAAATACTAAATACCTACTTTTAGCCGAAAGAAGAAGAGAAAGCTCTGCCAGGTCCAGAACCCGGCCCCTCTCTTCCTCCCACTACTGCTTCGTCTCATACGTTTAATTCTAACCTTTCATCATTGACAGAGGCAAGTGATTTTGTTATTTATTTTGAAACTTACAAGGAGTTTGTAGATCGTTGGCGGTCTTTGGCCATTTGGGAAACCGACAGCAAATGCGGAACGGAATGCTCAACAGACACCCGGTAGTAACAAAACAGCTTGGTCGACGGGTCCTCCACCAGGATTTTCATAAGGAAATGTGGTATTAAGTCGAGTAATTGAATGGATTTAAATCATGGTTTTGAACGAATGAAGGTGAAACAAACAGTTGCTTCGACTCCGGGTTGAGCGATCGTCATTACCTGACAGTATTAGAAAATCATTTTTGGATCAATCTAATATTGCACAGGTAAAACGATAGCTGAAGCGGGTCAAAATAAGATAGATGACTGAGGAGTTTGCAAAATGCTTTTCTTTCTTATTTGCGAATAACAAGGGGAGGGGCGCGAGTTGAAGTACAAGTAACTGCTTGTCCGAACAAGCTGCCACCATCATCTTTGGAATATTACAAGCCGTGCGTCGTCGAGTAAATATCAGAAGAACACGTCGAGAGCCGAGATTACTCGACTTGAATCGCGCGACCACCGAAAGAGAAACAACGAGATTAGTCGGTGACTGGTCCGACGATTGGCGGCACATTGAAAGTGGCTAACCAAGGCACTTGAGAAATCGGTAGACAGAGCTAGTACTGACCCCAACTCGAGAGCTCTGGTTATAGTATAACTGATTTTTTGGAGTTGCAAAGTGATTTCTGCAAAATGGACATTAAGGGTCGAGGATTCGAAATTAGATGTGCTCCATTTTGGATATGAAATCGTACAATCACACTATTTGTGAAATTTTGGTTTGGGGCTTGGTTTTTGTAGGATTTCAGCTGCAGGAAATCAATGAGAAAGAATCGGTGTATTTGTCTGAGAACCGAGACCCGAAATAATGGTGGTGTTGCTTTTGAACTTTTTATAATAGTTTTGTCGACTCGATTGTATATTGATGCAATCGTGTTATTTTGAGTTTAAGAGTCGATTTTTATTCGTCGACAATGAGGAAATTTTCCTTAAAAAAAACAAATCCTCGGATAGTAAGATTACACTGGCTTCTTGACTTTTACCTTTTTGAGCTCCTCCGATACTTGTCCGATCAAATACAAGATGAACCGTTTAGCAAACATGTTTGTCCAAGCTAAAAGATCTCATCATCTTCATCTTTTTCTACCACATTTTTGTAAAACGAAAGTTGAATATGTTGACGTGAGAATTATCTTCATTTTAAAAAAATCAGATAAGCAAATAATAGTCTTTGACCAACTACTGGTTGGTACACGCACACGGTAAAGTGATTTAGGCTTTTTGGCGATCCGAATCAACAAGTTGCTTCTTGGAATAAGTGTCGGGCGAGGTAGACTGCGGGGGCCCGAGAAGTTTCTCCATCCGCTTCTTCTGATGCCAGTAGATGGGCATGAGAATGTGCTTCAGAAGGGACCAGGGGAACAGATGCAACGAAAACATCTGGAATTCGTGGTTGAAGCATCCCGAAGTTACTCTGAGGAGTCCGATGGTGTTGACGGCCTCTCTGACGAAGTTCTCAGGGGTGACGACAAAAAGAGACCCTTTTTCGTAGTAAGTCATCTTCGTTGCGATCAAGGCTGGAATGAGTGTCTGGACACTTATGGTTTTATATTCTCTATCAATGCATTCGGCGATGAAGCTGACCATGGCCTTGGCAGCGGAGTACGCAGCCAGAAGAGGGATGGGTTTGCAGCCCTGGGAGGAGGAAAGGACAACGATCTGGCCACCTCCGTGGAATTCCATCGAAGGAAGGACACAGGAGAGAAACTTAAAAGCACTCAATTAATGTCTCTGGGGAATCAATCATTACCTCGGTAGCTCCCAATCCATTGACCTTCAGAATCTGGTGATCGGCCCCGGGGTTATCACCGTATCTTTCCAAGTACTCTCTTCCAACTCCCACACTGTTCACTAAAAGTTGGGTTCAATTGTTTACACATCTGATCACAAAACCGATGAACAATTTTGATCATTGTTCATTAAGAACTATGTCCGACAAAAGGATAATGTCCCTAAAATTCACACGTACCGACAAAGCCAATGTCTAACCTGGCTAAATCCTCCCGTAATTTGTTGTAATCGCCCGTGAAGAAATCAAACAAATGAGTCTGCACCTTGGCTCCGAACTTTGATTCTGCAAATTTAGATTTCAAAAGAGTTTAAAGATTATTGAATTTATAAGGACAAACGACCGCCAACTCACAAAATGGGAGAGTTCAAAAAGTTTCATAAAAAAATTAATTCAAAATTCCAAAATCAGATTCAATTTCAACTTTGGATGGTTTCTAAAACATTATGAAATTTGAGTTTTCCATACATTATTTATAAAAAAAAGCAAGTACTTTTACTAGTATCTAAAATGTTTCAGTTTTAGAGCTTAAAAGATATTTATAATTTCTTTGGTTTAAAATTTTAATTATTGCTCAGAAATTTCGCATTTTTCGGAAGTTGTTCAGTCATTGACATTAATTTCCGAGTTTCCGCCCCTACCCGGAAGTTTTCTTTGTCATGAATTAACTAATATTCGACGTTTAAGAAAAACATACCTAAATCATGCTTGACATCGTCCAATTTCTGCTGACTCCTTCCAATCAAATAAAACTTGTTCAGTCCTCTCCTGGCCAATTCGAATGTATATGCTTTGCCGATTCCATCAGTTCCCCCTGTCACTACTGAAATGTTATTGTGAACTATAAACATGAGTTTTTAATTCCCTGTTATTGTCACAAACCATAACAAGTTTGATCATGGGGGCGAATTAGTCACAAAACAAACTGGAAGTTCTTTGATTTATCTAAACTGACCTGTCCATCTTCCCTTGTACTTCTTTAAATTCGGCTTTCTGAATAAAGGGATGACTTTATACACCACCAGGCTAGTTAATACAGCAAATAGAGTCCTGAATATACGGTAGCCAACAAAGCATTTTAGAATCAGGAAAAATATCCCGGCTACTGTGAAACCTTCACAAACCAACATCTGACTGATGGGTTTATTCGGCAAAATCCAGCTGGAAAAATCACCCATTTTTAACAGATACTTTAAATCATAAAATTTATGTTCGAAGGTGTTATTCTTTAAATGGGGCGCCCATCCACAAACGTAAAAAGGCGTTAAAAGAAGAACCGGAATTCGAAAATTCAAAAAAATTATGTGGCGCAAGAGACGAGGAAAATTCGGTAAACTTAGTCTTGAGGATAGAAGTAGTCAACAGGGAATCACAAGGAGATCACTCATGACAAAAGCAAAATGAATAAATGAATGAGGAGAATGAGTGACTGACCTCCATTGACCTAGATATGGAGAGGTAATCGTCGAGATGGAAATTCGTTGACTCGACATGGAAGAGGCGAATTCACTTGATTTTGATCGAGGACACAGTGAAAAAGGTCAAATTTTGTTTCCTTGTCACCAATGGAAATCATTTCATTTAATGAACTATTTTTCGAAAGAGGTGAATCCTCAGGGTCATCTGACAACCTCCAGCGAAATCAAGATCTTTGATTTTTAATATTGCATTATTGATTTATTCCAATGACGAAATCGATACACAAACACTGTTTGTTCTCGCGTCAGCCTCAGAATCTTTCCGCAACTTTGACAGCTTCAAACAAATGCTGGAAGAATCGACTGAGCAGGCTTTAATTTTTCAGGAAAAAAGAGTTTGAAGAAGCCGACGGAAGGACGACTCGCTGGCAAATGAACATAGTGCCACTGGGATAGTCGTCCGTGTAAGGGTATGGGCAGTCCGACGGGAACCATTTCTTTTACTTCTTGGCTTGTGGCTTTTCCAATGGCAAAAGAGTGCCAATGGCATTAACGCTGAGAAAACCAGAATTCACTTTATATTTCGGAGTATTTTATAAGTTTATGGCTAGGATTTGAGATATTCGCTACGAATTGTGTCTATCGACCGCGAAATTAGTTTTCCTCTTTTAATTAGAGTATTTTTTCAGAAAATCCATATTTAGTCCTGAAAGTTATGTGATACTCGGTTTCTAGTTTGTATTCCCTGTAAAAATGTTATTTTATGGAATATTCCTAGCTTTGAGTATAGGAAAATTCCCTACCCTCTTGGCCGAAGACCGTATAGAGGCTTCCGCGAAAAGACTGTCGACTCAGATTTCGAAGGTCTTCGATGAGCAGACGAGATTCGATCTTGTTGAGAAGGTTTGTTTTTGGAAACGTATTTTTATCAGTATTTTTACAAACGCTTTCATTGCCACAGAAATAATTTTCCGAAGGCACACTCATTTTATGGATGATGTATTTTCTTTTCTGTCCTGGATTTTGTACAGCCAAGCATATACTTGCTATCATGTTGAGCCATGGGAAAGTGGCTAACAAGTGAGCAATGAAGATGACGGAATATGAGAAGTATATCTAACTCTTTCGAGTTGGAAAGAAATAACCAAAGACAATTTTAAAAAGTTGGGCACTGTCTAGAAAACTCATAAATTGAAATTTCCAAGCCACTGTTCGAATCTGTTATTAATGGAGTTCTGGATAATGTCTGAAAATTCAGGGAACCGGGAGTTTTGAATGCTATTCAGAATTTTCCATTAAATTCTTATAAACTGCAAGGAAGCCAGATTTCTGCATTTTTGGTCCTATTCAGCTTCTGGACTAATGTCCTCTCATTTTTCAATTTATCTAATATTACCCCTGCAATGAAATAAATCTTATATTTATTTTTTCAGGGTCTTTCGGAACAAATTCTGGGGAAAATCACATCACGTCAACTGGACTTCAATTCCGTCACGGAATCTGTCCAGTCCAAACTGCAAAAGTTCTTTGATTCCAAAACTAGAGCTCTCCGGAACATTGTGGAAACTTCAGAAAAAGTCACATCTGATTACGTCTACGACCAAAAATGGATTCACGACGCTGTCGTCTCTAAATTCCGAGCGAGTCCTTTACCCGGCCAAGATCCCACGAAGTTTGAGAGAGAATGTGCAGAATATTTGAAGAAAATCTCCAGAGTCGACGCTTTCAACATCGAGAAGAACAACGATGTGACTAGAACTGCCGTCCACGTAAATGTGGAATCTTTCAAATGCGACAATGCTGTTTTGAGAGACTTTGAGTGGACCGGCTCGAACACTATGGAGAGTCTGTTCAAAAGTAATCAACAAAATGATCCGTCCATTGTTCGTCAGTTTATTGGAACTACTTCTGGATTAACAAGGATGCTGCCGGCGATAAAGTGGATAGCCGAACCCGAGGAAGTGACGATGGACCTCTATGATCCCAGATATCGGCCGTGGTTTGTATTTGCAGAAAGTGCGCCGAAAGACGTCATTTTCCTCATCGACTAGTTAGTTAGATATCAATTGTATTTTTAAAGACAATTCTTTTCAGCAGCGGCAGTGTCAAAGGTCAAACTCTCCATTTGACCAAAATTACGATTCAATTTATTTTAACGACTCTCGGTGTAAACGATTACTTCGCGGCAATGTGGTACAATTCTAAATATGGAAACATACTAGAGGACTGCTGTGGGGAGGAATTCATCCCAGCGACCACAAAGAACAAAAGAATGCTAATGACTTTGTTGGACAAGATCGAAGAAAGGGATGTAGCCAACCTGCCTCCAGCGTTGAACGAAACCTTCGATAGATTTGAAAGGAGATTCGGAGAACCCGATGCAAGCTTCAGAAAACTCTTAGGAGATGCTGGAAGAAGTGGAGGTCACAAGATTGTGTTACTACTTACGGACGGAATAGAAAACTGGCCGAATATGGTGATCGATGAATATAAGGCGGAGTTTCCAGACGAGATCGTGAGTTTATTTTAAATCCAAAAAATAACTCTTTGTAAGCTGTGGAATCCTTGAGGATAACTAACTCCTGAGGACTCACTCATGTTCTCATTATGGTTTTATGAAAGCTGTCTTGTTAAGACCTAAATTGGTTATATTCACTTCTTAATGTAAATATTTCTAATTGGAAGACTGACTAATAATTTAGAATACATTTAGATTTTAACTTCTCTGATAGAACCTTATTAAGGGAATACAAAGATAAAACATAAAATATTTATTTACAAATTCCTAAATACGAGACGTTTTCGACATTTAACTTCATTCCCAAAGGAATCCTAGTCAAATGTTCTTCGAAGAAATAATTAACTGTTTTCTA
Organism: Halicephalobus sp. NKZ332; assembly: GCA_009761265.1. Classification (NCBI taxonomy): domain Eukaryota; kingdom Metazoa; phylum Nematoda; class Chromadorea; order Rhabditida; family Panagrolaimidae; genus Halicephalobus; species Halicephalobus sp. NKZ332. The sequence goes on from VOSG01000129.1 coordinate 46,937, forward strand.
GCACCAATAATCGAGTCATAATTTTCAGATTAGAGTATTCGGGTTTTCTATGGGCTACGGTACCGGTGAAATGCCTCCACTTGACTACACTACCTGTGAAACTAAGGGCACCTACAGTATTGTAGATTCTATCATGGATGTCCGTCTGCAGTGCAAGAGCTACATCCAGAAACTCAGCGAAATCCTCGCCCTTTCCATCAAAAACAAGAAAGTGGAGGAAAGACCGATAACTTGGACAATACCGTACATGGATGTCCAGAGAGGAGGAGCGACTATCACTCTCTCAGCTCCCATAGTGAACGTGATGGAGAATGCTACCGATCCGTTTTCCGGAGTCGCTGGGGTCGACATCTCTTTCGCACAGTTGAGGGATCTGTTGCCGTCGAGTGACCATGTGTATGGGTTTCTGATAGACAATAATGGGATGACTTATTTCCATCCAAAGCTGAGAATTCCGGTGAGTACTTTAGATTGTAAATGTTAAGTTAAGTTCAATAGAAGTCTGTAGATAATTCAGATTCCATAGGAAGTATTTTCCCTGATAAGAAATTGACTTTTTTTGAATTTATACGGATGTTCGAGTATTTCAGAAGAGAGAAACATATGCCATTAGGAGAACAGCATGCTACAATGTCAAAGTCCTTCATCGACACGGCACCAGAGTCCCATTTGGGATCACAGACGAGAGAATTCAGAGGATGTTGGGCTTAGTTGATTCCATCGCAGCCACTGACATCGTAGGTACCTTATTACTAGGAAGATCACGCTCATGACTTTTTAGCTCGAGATAGAAGAAGCCACTCCCAAATTCGAATCCTTCAGGAAAAACATGATAAATGGCGATTGTAGCTCGACCATTGATGACGGAAGCAAGCTCTACCGCTGCTTCAAAATCAAGGGAAGCCCTCTTATTATCGGCTTTGTTTACAGTAAGCGACATGCAGAAATAAGTTTCAACGCTCCGGGTCCACTGTCTCCGCCGAAGTCGGTGTTCACTCCAAGAGAACTAGTAGGATACTTGATTGCCGAGAAAACCCTCTGTCCAGACGAACTCGGAGCCCATTCTCCATTGGAGAGGTTCGCGTCTTTCATATATGGATATTATTCTAGTTGTCCGAAGAACCAAGACAAGTACCTTCCGCTGGCATTTGTGAAAGCTGTCCAAGCATGGGATAAGAGCTGGCCGAATTTAGAAGATAACTCCACGTGTCTTTCCAATCCATTGCCATTCAACCTCCACCCCAAGTACTTTATTTCAACTTTCGTTCAGTTCTACCAAGGAATCACTGTGCTGTATCCAAAATGGTGAGTTTCAAAATAAGTCACACCTGTAAAACTAGATAATGTCTAGAAAAGTGGTATTTTAATTCTCCGGACACTATCGAAATTTTTAATAGATTTACTTTTACTATTCCTTTATAGTATGTCCGAATACGTCCGAGATTACACCAGCAACCCCTCCCGGTACCGAAGTCTCCAGCCAGATTCCTCCAACAAGCTCTATGTTGAGCACGAACCTATTTCGGGCTCCATTACCATAACCAAGCCCATATTGGATACCCAATACGGATATCGTATCGCTTCAATAGGAGTTCAATGGACTTACTCTTATCTGACTGATCTTTGGTACAATGTCACGAGGAACGATCCTGGATGGAAGGATTGTCTGAAGTCCAACAAAAAATGCCTGCTAGTCTCCAATGAAGCCTTCGTCTTGGGATCCGTAAACGGTCCTGCAGGGAAACACATGAGTGAAATCGAACCGACACTCCTGGAAGCATTGATAAATATTTCATTGATTAAGAAGGAAGTCTACCGTGACTACCAATCGGACTGTCCCATGGAAAAGAGAGGCCATCAGCTTCTCTCTGGAGCGAGTTCTCCCAGACCGGCGAGTTTGCAGAAAATTTTCCAAAAATTCGTTTCTTACTTCTACAGTATTGCTGCCATCGACCTCATGTACTTTGTCGAGAAGACACTGTCTAGACCAATTGTCGTCAATGGTAGTTGTCGGTATGAGACCCCAGAGAACACGGAACAGTGTACATTGGAGTTTTACAAGTATACTGTAGCTAATAAGAATGAGAAATTGTTGGTTCACCTATCAAGTGGTTCAGAATGTCGAGGGTAAGGCTAATGACTTGATATCAGGATAATTTCTATTTCATTGCAGCACCCTGGCTGTTGTCCCTTTCGTCAACATGGACATTTCTGTCTTCATCCTCGATGGGACATGCGACTCGGCCGAAGAGATCCAGAAACAACCTTACTGGCCCGCTCGGATTCCAGATTGCAACCAGACTCAGCAATATTACAGAAAAATCAGGCCAGATTTGGACTACACTCGGGAACATCCCTCAGAAAAGATCATGAAATGCATCTCTATAAATGCAGGAACACAGCATTTATCAATCAAGATCAACGTGATTCTAGTTTTGTTAACGTTGTTATTACGGGTCTGAAGTTAAATCTTAATTGTGCCTATGCTCAAACCAAAGATAAAAATTCTCGGTGAATATATGTCATCAAAGAGTTAGGAAGTGTAACGACGTTATGTGTACAATAATTAGAGAGATAAAAAAAATGAGAATCTTTAAGAATTAGACCCAGATGTTAACTAGAGATATTCTGAAAATTCTTCACATTTCAGGCAAATATACAATAAACCCTTTCTTAGAGATAGAAGCATCTTCAGGAAGATGAATCTCGAACATAGATTTAAATAATCACAACAACACAGGTTAAAGTGAATTTTCTAGTAATTAACGAGGATTATATTTCAGATGCACCGAAGACACGTGGCACTTAATTGCTGTTCAAGGACAGAAAAAGCTCCTGCTTAATTTGTCAGCCCCTTTAGAATGGATTTTCACCTTCTTCAACTATTGCTTCGTTTTAGCTCTGTGAGTAATAGTTTTGATAGTATCTAAATTCTAAAGAAGTCGAAAAAATGCCAGTCGAATTACCTTCTAAAGTACTTCTTTATGAATACATAGTTAATGCACTCGAGGCTTCATTTTGGTTAATTTCGATAATCGTCAACGGGCTTTTCCTTATTGTTTTAAAAAAGACAACTACTGTCCATAAGAATCTCCGGTTGTTAATAGCCCATATGATTGTTGTTTATTCCATAGTTGGTATTGCTAGATTTCTTCAGATGTCAAACAGAATGATAGACTATCTTTCTCCTGAAGCTGTTTATTGGGTTATATTAATCAGGAAAGCAGCTTTAGCAACTAAAATTGCATGTGAAATGACCTTACTGATTGAACGTATATGTTCAACAATTTTAGCGGATACATATGAAAAGAACCGGTCTATCATCGTTTCACTTCTATTGATTTTAACTTGCGTAAGTCTATGAGTAATAACACGATCATGTAGGAACCACATTTAATTAGTCAAGTAGAAATATCGTAGTTTTAATCTCTAAATTAGGGATATTACAGTATATTTACCCTGCCGTATCAATACCTTTATCGAGTCATGGGATACTCGGGCCAGTGGTTTTTCTACCAATGCCGATCATCTTTGATATCGTCGCCATAATCGTAAGAATTTGGATTGAAAATTTATTCTGAAAGTAACACTTCTAGTTCACTTATGTTCTTTTCAAATTCAACAAGTACTCATATATCTCTGACTTGAACCAGAATCGTTATCGTCTTAGTCTCAGTAAAAGGTATCAGACGGTCGAGAACATCCGAACATTGAAGATGATTTTTTGGTTTATTATCTATTGTATCTTGTCGAACATCGTTCCTGTTTTTCTTCACGCTTTTTATGTTTTTTATATTGATGCTTAGTAAGTTGAAAATGAAATATTTGATTCTGGCTAATAATTTTCAGTGAGGTCAGTGAACTCTACGCTTATTATGATGCTTCTTGGTACCTCCTAAAAGCAATCTCAGCAGCACTATTGCCTCTCGCATTTATAGCTAAGCACGATATTATGAGGAGGAATTTTATGTGAGTTATTATACGCAATGTATTATTTCGTAATGAGAGATATTTTTAGGAAATTGGTTTACAAGAAAAATATTAATAGCCGTTTACAGAAAGAGATTTTTAGTGTCACAGGAGAAACACTGTTGAATAATAATAACCATTTCGTTCACTTCAGAGATTTACAGAAAACTTGGGAGAGTCTTTAGGTTGTTTTTTTAAAGATTACATGAAAATAGGGCATGATAAAGTGTTATTTTTCAAAGAACAGTAGCCATACAGAAATCTAGCAAAGATGGACTACCTTGTGGTATCTATAGAGATATGATAAAGTTCTAAATCCATGTATTCATTGTTACTCAAAAATTAGATATTTTACTCATCTGCATCCTCATGATATCCATTGAATCTGTCCGAAATATCTGAGCTGTTCATTTTTATGTACAGATAGAACAAATATGTAAAATAATAGTGCTAGTAAATGAATGCAAGAATTTCATGAGTAGATGAAATATGAAATAACATCTGTCATGAATTCGAAGTATTCAACTTATACCAGCCGAAAGATACAGTAAAATTTTCCAGTTGAGAAATTGTTGAAATGGAAAATTGTAAACTTGCATAACGCAGTTTGAAATCTCATCTTGTGAACCAATGATTACAAAAACCGTTCTTATTGCACATATTTTCTCATTCAACATATTATTTCCTTCCTACAGGAGATAACTTTCAAAAGATCTCAATAAGATTTAGAAAGTTCAAAAGCTTGCAAAACTTGTATTACCTCTTAATCACTGTTTTTTCGGAATAATTCTAGAAACGCTGTGTCATTCTACTTGTAAAATTCTAATCAAACATCACGATTGCCATTTTCATCTGTTCTTCTATAAAATTTTCGATTAAAAATTAATATAAACTTGTACTTTACATTGGAGCTCTTATTATTATAACTATACTCTTCACCTGTTACTTACTGAATCCAAAGGATAGGTTAGTTTTATTTGTATCAAAATGTCAGCAGGACTTTTAGATCTCTCTCCAGATTCTGATATTGTCAAAATCTATACTTACTATTCTTCTTTCACTTGTTTCATTTCCTGGGCCCTGGCGATACTTTTGTTTTATGTGATATTTACTCAATCTAAAGAAATCGGCTCTTTCAAATGGCTGATTCTGAACCACACAATTTGGACCATTGCAGGAGTAACTCTCGCTACATTGGTGAAACCTGTTATCTTAAGGTGAGCTCCCTTCTTCTACTAAACATAAATTTCTTAACTTTTCAGTCCTTATCTAGCCGGGTATCAAGCGGGAATATTTTCCAAAACAGAATTCATTACAACTGCGATTTCCGGACTATTATTAATTAGTTTATTATTCAACACTCTCACTGGAATAATGATGACTATGTTTAATCGGTATACTGTACTTTTCCCTGCACAGTGGCAAGAGATCTTTCGGAAGAAATTGGTTCTCTTTGGTATTGTCGCCTGTCATGTAATTTTCCATTCAGCAAACTTCATTTACCTCTTTCCAAAGACCAATCGCAATGCTCATGAGTTTCATATTGAAGCCATCAAGCATGATCCAGAATTTGCACATTTCATGAACGAATCAACATTTTTTTTCATTGCCTTGGAAAGTTATTCATTCGGTCTCAGCTTATCCATTATGGCATATGTCGCTCTCGGCGGTTGCTGTGCTTTAATCATGGGGATTTTCCTTTATCAACTCCATGCGAACCATCAGGCTCATTTTATTAGAGATGAAGTTCAGAAGTCTCTCATAGTTACCGCATTAGTTCAATCGTTCACTACCTGTCTCTTTGTCATCGGAATCCCTCTCACTTTTTTGTTGTTTCAAGCTTTTAGAGCCCAACACACAGCTCTCGCAACCTTGATTTTCTGTATGGTTGAACACACTTACTGTCCGTGTGACATCATAGCAACTTTGTACTTTGTTGCACCATATAGGAGATTTGTCCTTTATAAAATATTCAGGAGAAAGGAAGAACACAGTATTTCCGCTATCTCAAAGCAATTCCAAACTGCTTATCACCGTAATGCACTGGAGAAAACAACAAGGATATGAATAAAACAATCTTAATTTGTCTCAAAAATTTACCGGAAAAAGTTGGAATAAAAAATATAAAAAATTTTTTTATTTCTCGATAAAAATAGCCCTACATTTGGTATCTGGTGATATCAATACCACCTGTTTCCTCATTACGAAGGACATTGCCCTTATTCTGTGAGGGCTTTTGGATTGTGGTTCCTTGAGGTACATTTACAACTTTTGAGTCGAAAACAAAAATATGGATATAAAATAAAGAAAAAGAATCATTGGATATGACTTGGAAGCGGTGTCGACCTTTCCAGAAAATAATCCAAAATACCGACAGATGAAGGCACTTAATTATCCTCCATCAGTCATTGTAGTGAATGAACAAACAAAAGCGGAAATCTGTGTTTGGATTTTTAATTTCCATTAAATGCATCTACATCTTAACCAGCAGAATTGTTTCTGCGTCATTTGAATTTGTGTATTTCACTGACGTAGATTTAGGTGCTTGCACTTCTTTCATTGTATTGTATTTATTATCAGAAAACAAAAATCACACTCAAAACGTTGCAGAAAAAATGATTTATCACCACTCGAAAATATTTGTCTGATAAAAAATGAACTTATAAATATACGATCGTACGACTATTCGAAATTCTTAACACACCCATTTTTAATCAGTAACAAGACTCTTTTTTGTTCTCTCATAATAATGAGAGGAATAATCATCATATAGACGTCATGTATTTTATTATAATTATTTTTCTCATTATTAAATTCATATCTTCAGAAGACTGTGCTGTAATCACGAAAACTTTTCAAGATATTCTTGTAGAAAACCACACAGTTACTTTTAGCTTTTCATATTACCTCACTAACGATGGAAAGTTGATTTATAAATTTGACCATACTGTAAAGTCAGATCTCGGTCCTTATATATTTATCGACCTTTGTCTCCAAATAAATGGAGGACAAATGTAAGTTGAATTCTAGTTAGCAACTTTGATAATTGAATTTACAGTACTACAGCTGGTGAATGTAATGATGTTGAACTTGGAAATCAACAAGTAATAATAAATACACTGAGTAGCTGCTCTTCGAAAAAGCACTACACTTCTTTTGAGATTCATTACTCGAATACTGATTTCACATTCAACATTGCTGAACCACATTTAGTCTGTTCTAGCCATTGTGAACTCCAGATAGCTTCGTTTCAAGCTCCATCAGCTGTTCTTCATCACAAGAATTATTTAACATCAATGACGAAATTCACGGAACGTGAGTTACTGTATTCTCCAGTCAGTTACAAAACAATCGAAGTTTTTTAGTGTATACCAGTCCATCCGAATTTTACACAACAACACTATCTCTATTAAGTAATTTTGATTATTGTCTGATTTCAAACAATTTCACTTTTCTTTTAGTGTCCATTCCGCCTCCTCCTCTACGACCGTATAACTGTGGCGCATCACCGATCATGTACATTTTTTGCCAGCTTATGGACAATACTGGTAACAGAACCGTTATTAAGGAAGCCATCAAACTGACGAGGTCAGCCCTTCTCGACCAAAATAACATCATAAGTTCGGATGTATGTTATGTCGGAGAAATGATTATGCAGACAGTAGCCGGCACACCAGAAGTAGATCCAACTGTAAGCTATTTAAAAATACAAGCTATTTTGTAATCAGCATATTTTAGACTGCAAAGAACATTTTGGATATTATCAGTGAGATAGCCACGCAGGATGTTCGATTTTTAAAAGAGTCTAACATAGAAAACTGCATTCTTTTATTCCCGAGCGTAATACCAATCCTTATCGCTAAAACTAAATATTCTGTTCGTTATGAAAACGATAAAGGAATATTCATCCATCCGCTCTACCAGTCGTGGTTGTGCGATGATGAAAAAGAGGATTATGGAATATGTTTCAAGGTTAATCAGAGGGACGAGAGAGAATTAGACATAAGCCTTTGTATTGTGGTTCCTATCAGAGATAACTTCTGCGACAGCGTAAAAGACAAATGGTTCATTTCAGTAATTTCAGCCAAAGTTTATATATTGAGGGATGATGTATCAGAAAGTGAAAATATTACACTTGAATCCAATAGCACAGAAACAAATGATAATCAATCATATAATTGCTGCCAATGCAGTTCTCAATCACGTTTTTTTTATCCACTAATTACTGCGGTCAGTGGGGTTAACGACAAGGGTGAAATAGAGACTATTCCTTTCAAGATCGTTTTGTATCGCCCGGAAAATATAAATGATTCTCATCAGGAACTTGAAATCACCAGTTTTGCCGATCAGTACTTTGGAATAAAAGATAATATGCTCATCTTTCTTGATAATAATGAGCAACAATGTATCTCCTTTAATTGTACTTGTTATAACGTAAGTTTGTTGTTGATGAAGTTATCTTTGTCTAGCTGATGAATATTTAGAAAACTTGTTCAAATGGCTCTCAAAATGACTCTCCTGACTATAACATTCCATGGAAAATCCTTGGAGCGATTGTATCCACAGTTTCTGGCATCATTATTGTCGTTTTATTAGTACGCTACATTGCTATGGAAGGAAGGAGTCCACTTCCGTATATTTTACGGTGGATTCCTCCCTTATTTTTCAATTTTAACGACTATCACTTAAGTGCAAAAGTTCAGTGGTTTTCAGCTATCTATAATGGAACTTTCGTTTTCTTCCTAGTTGTTCAGGTAATCATCGTGAGCATCAACTTATTTTCAGAATTAGACATATTCTGTAAAATTATTGCCGGGTTTAGCTATTACCTCTATCTTGTTTGTATTTTATTATCAATTATGAAATTGTTTATTATAGCTGAGTCAATGGGAAACTGGAAAACAAAATATAATATATTTATTCAGATATTTACTGGAAAAGAGAACTCTATTGCTTGGCCTCTGATTCTCTGTTTTTCCTGTCCGGCAGCACTTGTATTCATTTATGCTATGAAAATAGATAAATTCTTTCTGACGAATAATTTGTAAGCTCAATATACACCTCAATTAAATTTTATTAGGACTCATTTCAGGTGCTGGATAGAGCCCGATTACCAAATCTATGCTTTTTGGATCCCTCTATTTATACTCCCCTTTACAACGCCTCTCTACATCCTGCTTCTCAGCCGATGCTGGCCTAAAACTTCACCATTCAAATGGATCAACAGTTTTTGCGTGGACGATTTGACCCAACTGAAAACATCAAAGGAGTGGGAAAGAGAGTTTGATGCACTTAGACAAACAGACCCTGGTGCTTCAATGACGATGCCTTATCCAGCCACGAAGATCTGTAGTCTTCTTCTTGTTCCGCAGGTTCTATTGGGCTTACCTATTGTGAGTGAAAAATGAATAGTGCCTGACAACTAATTACAGTTCATTTAGATCTTGGAGTCGACAATGCTGTCTATCATTTACTTAAGTGTCGTGCATATCCTCTTCATTTTAACTTTTATTATTTATCTTATGTTGTGCTTCATTATTTCCTCCATTATCTACCTCAGGTTCAAAAGAGGACACAATGAAAATGAATCCACTGTCAATGACATGAGAAGTACAGAACATCCTTGACGAGTATCCGCACCTAACTCAACCAGAAGCTATCGATTTCTCACTGATTACAAAAATGCTCAAGTTCTCCACAGACTAGAAACCTCCATGATAACGACATTAGAAGAAAGACCTGATATAAGTAAAAAAGTTAAACAATTAGAGCGATTGAAATCATTATAAATGCAGGAACAGTTCATTTCTGAACGAATTCAAAGAACTTCCAAGACCAGGTCAATGCTTGAGGTAATCGCCTTTTTGGCTCTTCTGATTCTCGACAATGATGAATCCTGTTCTAAGGCTTAACGATAACTGCCAAACTCAGCAATTGAAATATATACATTTACTAGGAATAAGAATATGAACTAGATAGTTTCATGTACCACGAAGTAGTACACCAGTATAAAAACCTAATGTTCTTGGAAAAGGTTTCTCTCCTGATAATGCGCATAAATTACTAAATACTTGTAAAAAAATATCTTCATTGATATAAATCACAGAAAAATTCTTTAATATCGAAGAGGCTTTCTTTTATCAGTGTTAAATAATCCGTGCTTTTCTGAAGGAAACGTCATATTAAAACTAAATCAGCTTAAGACATAAACCTCGATCATACAAACTACTCTTAATTTGTATTCAAAGTGATCTGTGTGACCGAATTGATAGTCCTAGAATGACAGAGCTATCACGATTTCTCGAACTTGAAGAATTATCTGGAGTTGGATTGTTTCTGAAACCACATCTTCCATAAATATATATGTATGTTTTGTCCACCTGTCAACGAAATATACTCGTATCATGCCTTGGCAAGCCAAAAGTACAACGCAATTTTTATTTCTTCATAAATACTTGTTGGGTGTGTCTCAATATTTCTGAATAAATCGTCTTTTTCAATTACTATAACGTTTTTGAAGATACAGATGATAAATGTTAGATAATATATATTTTTGTGCTTGCGGATATACGAGTACATTGTAGTCCAAACGTGGTTGTTTTATAAGCGATTAAATAATACTTTGCATATCCGGATTTCATCATCAAACATTTATATAGGAAATACTTTGTATTGACAAAGTGATCGAATGAGTGCTCGCTGTCCGTAATCGGATAAACTGAATGAACCGTGTCTGCAACTTGCACCCCAAGATATATAACCCGTCCCTAATTGCTGACGCCAGACCACAGCACTCAATATTCACCCAAACTGAGAAAATCGGATAAAGTTGTTTTTAAATTCAGTGAAAATAATTGTTTGTTCCATTAATTCATACAAACTCGATCTGAACAAGAATAAAGAATCACGGATAACCTGATGAAAGATATTTGAGCTTTATTCATTCAATAATGCTCACCAAATTATTGTTTTTGGTTTCCTTGGCTACTAGAACAACGGGTATTAATTTGCTTTTGATAACACTGATGTCATTGATTATAGGTTCTGAAAACGATTCTGGACCAAACAGTCTGAGTTCCTGGAGCGGACTCTGTATCAGCGGTCAGAGACAGTCTCCAATCGACATCACCTCAGCAAATGTTGTTTATGCAGTGTTTGATAACCTCACTTTTGTCGATTACGAAATAAGAGAAATTACTGACATTGTCAATCTTGGAACAACAAGTGAGTTCATGTATTTTTTGATTTAAATGTTTCGGGATTTAGTCCAAATAAATGGTTTCGATACCTGGGGACCTAGCCAGCCATATGTATTCGGAGGTGGTCTCGGATACTCCTATAAACTTCTGCAAATCCATTTCCACTGGTCAGATGTCGATAATCTCGGCTCAGAGCACACTATAGAAGGCGATCATTTCCCGTTGGAAATACACTTTCTTCACGTCAAAGAGGGCAGGACTCTAGAAGAAGCCCTTGTTGAACCAGATGGACTCATGGCTTTGGGCGTTTTTGCGAGTATCAATAATATCAATAGTTACAATCAGAATCCTTTCTCATTCATCTCAGACTCATTAGAGTTGATGAGATACTCTTCGAACGGAACTCGAGTGAAGCTCAAGGTCGCTGCAGGAGACTTTCTTCCACAGGAACGACAGTCGTTCTTCAGATATTACGGGTCACTGACAACTCCTGACTGCAATGAAGCCACAATTTGGACCATTATGGCAGCTCCGATTCCTATCACCGATTACCAGGTAAGTAAAGTAGAAACCACATCTGTTAATGACGCTTCACAACTACAGTTGTCATTGTTGAGAAAGATAAGAACGTATCAAAAACTCGGATACTCCTCTAATGTCAGATCCATCCAGCCGCTGAATGGCCGAAGGGTCCAACTACAACTGAGACTAGCTCTTTTCAACAACCCAGGAATATCTTAAGTCTCCTTTACCTTTAAAAAGATAAATTCGTGCTAATTCGTAGAGATTTCATCAAAATCAATCATCAGCATTTATGGTTCATTTGGTAATTTCTGGATATCACACTCACCAGTATCATGTATTTAATGTCAATATCTTCGCAACAATGTAGATTTGACTATCGGAGGAAAATCACATTTTATTAATTAAAATATATAGAAATAAACAAATGATTCTGACAGAATTTCCAGTAATTTTGTTCTCTTGAAGAAATTTATATCGCATTCTGTCCAGCTCTGTTTTAGGAACTATCAATAATTCATCGTTGATTACAAGCTCTTTATCAAATTGAAGAAGGAATAACCTCGAGGAACTACTAATTATTTCGCCCTCCAGGTAATTCTTGCTGGCATCGTCAAGAGATAGCCGTGGTCGTACACATAGACTCTTTTGTCGAACGGGTTATAGCTCATCATGTTTGCGTTTTTGTATAAATTGACCCACTTGATGTTGGGTTTCCGATATCTGTTTCGATAGAAGTCATAAGCGGTTGTGACTTCGGATTTCAGTTCCCGCCCACTCTCGACGAGATACAGGACCCCGCAGACAACGAAGCCATTGGAGACATCTGTGTGGTTAATGAGGGTCAGATTCCATGTTTCATAAATCGTGAGGTTCCCGATATCAAGTTTGGCTGCAGAGAGAAACGACGCGTCTTCGTAGTGGAAGAGGACCCAGAGAGCGTTTTCGTCGACAGCCAGGTCAAAGTAGTTCATGGATTTGTTGAAAAGATACTAGAGGAAAGGATTAATTATTTCCATAACCAGAACTAAGACTTACGTGATCTCCTTTATGAGCAGCCTTCTCGTGGATAAGGATCTCGGAGTATTGTCTAGTTGCGAGCTCAAATCGGGCAATTTTCGGAGTCCCTGCTCGATGGAAGTAAACAGAGCCGTTGAAAAAGACCAGATTTGTTCCGTCGTACATAACAGGGAGTTTGTGACTGAAACAGTTGCATTAAGAGATGCTCTGGAGAACTAAATTCCTCACGTTCTGTAGACAATTTGTCTCCTCAGATCAGCTTCGGTTTCGTATTCCTTTATCGTATTCCCTTGGAAATGAGTTGTCAACCATCTCTTGAGGGAGTCTGCTCCTGTTCGAGGATAGGCATCTCTCATCCAAGACCCGAAATAGGTGTTGGAATGGGCGTGGAAAACAGGTTTACCGAGGTCATTGAGGAAGCAGTCTAAGAATTTGATTAATTTTGTTGATTTTTCAAAAGTTTTCAAAAGATAAACGTTATTTGATCGATGTGAAAAACCACGTGCGTGTGGTTTGCATTCAAGATGAGAAGAAAAGCTTTTAGGCCCTGAGTAGGATTTGTAAATACACGATTTAGTATATTCATCTATGGATTTATTTTCAATAGAAATCAACTTACGAGCCGTGGCTCCCTCGATGTAGGCTTGCTCCGTGGTTGTGATCACCTCTTTATCATATTCTTCGAATGCAAAAGTGAAGTTCTCGATACAAACCCGGACACAAGCATCTATTTTGGTCTCATTTTCGAGCATCTAAAATTAATAGGAGAAGATATGATTATGGAAAGAATTATAAACTCGCATTCTCAATGATGAAGGGAACGAATCGGTCTACTCCTCTCGGAGCTCCTTCTCCGTCTGAGCTGATTCTCTTCGGACACTCCATTTGCTCCACTCTAGGACATTCAAGAGGAGCTTGGGTTATGAAGTTCTCAGCAACAGGACACTTCGGACAAATGGCGTCTCTTCCGGGTTCTCCTGGTGGACCAACAGGGCCTTGGGGTCCTGGAAAAGAAGTCAATTGTCGATTTTGTGATATAAAAAGCTCACCAGGAACTCCCATGAGTCCTTGTTTCCCTACTGTTCCTCTAATGCCGTCATGACCTGGAGGTCCAACAGGTCCAGGATCACCTGGAGGACCTCTTTCAGAACCACTGGCATCAGCACAATATTGATGGATCTCGAGGCATTTCTCCAGCAGCTCATTCATCTGCAAGAAATAAGTATTTTTGGAATCAAAAATTGACCTTACCTGGATCTTACTCAATGAATGAACCCACATTTCATTACCACTCACGTTTACGGGTAGCTGTGGTCGGAATCCGGGTGGTGATACAGGGGGAGCCTCTCTTTTCTCTCTTATGGATCCACCGAAACCCTCGAATACGGAGCATTCTTCCTCCAAAGCCGATATCCTGAGCTTAACGTCGAGAGCAGCAAGAAAAGTCAGGCAGAACAGGCCGACTTGAGATATCCCCAAATTTCTGATAGTTTTATAGTCTTCTATTTCGTCCATGGCCGGACTCTGGACAAAAATACAAAGGAGCGACTTTTTTATTGATAGAGGAATTTTTTGTTTATGCTAAATATCGGTGTAAGTTGATATCTTTGATTGATTGTTCTTTGAAGTCTAGAAACAATTGGTGGAAAAAAGTGTGAATTATTTCCCGAAAGTCACGTTTTAGAACGAATTTTTTTCCGAAAAATTATTTTAGCGCTTCCTTGGCCAAGTGTTTCAGTTGACAATTTGAACTTGAACGTTTTTTGTCGATGAAAATTAAAGCTGAGTCATCAGTTTCCCTTCTATTATTCTTATTGTTCTTGTTATTTTATTATTTCTCACCATTTTTATTAATCGTAACTTGTACAACTTCTCTCTACCGGCAAATTTCGCAATTATTTACTCGAAATAACTCACCCCCAAGTAATCAATGCTGTCTTCCTCTGATAGTGCCTGACGAACGGTGTGTAGCACACGTGGTTTTCCTTCTCAATTCAAAGATCGACGACTTTTATTGTTTTGACATCCACATTTCATGAAGGAAATTATTCGATCTGAAAATGATTCCCAGTTGTGTTCAGTGTGGAGTGAATGTCCAGCATCTCGACCAGGATGACAGTGATCTCATGAGAGCTTTAAAGGTAAGTTATTGGTATTGACTAGTCGTGCAGTACTACTGGTCATTCAGGAGGCCAGCAGAACCGAGAACACGAGCCACGCTTACAACCTACTTGATCTTTTCAATGAACACTCCTTGCGTTCCCCTCTCTGCTATGTGAGTTGCTCTGATCTAGTCTCTAAATTGATCTGTTTCTATTTAGTCTTGCAATCTCAATGCTCTCAGTGAAATGAAGAAAGAGCTGACTGAAATAGGACAAGAAACCAATGCTTATGAATTCGCCTTGAGGGACCTGGCAAAAGACAAGGAGTGCCAACCCTATTGTCCTGGCCCGATGAAGAGAAAACTCAGCGACCTAAGTGTAAGTTGGTTGTTTTTATGTATCCGTCCCTGAATGAGTAATTCTAGTTGGAAGAGCTGATGCTAGAACAAGAGCTACTTTCTCTTGAAGTTCAGGAGGAGCTTCTCTGCGATGACATTGCTTCACAGATCAAAGTTGAACATCAACTTCGAGAAGAGGAAGAATACTTGGCGAGAGAACGACGAAGGTGTCAAAGGTAGTTTGTTTATTTACATTTGGACGAGATTACGATAGATGTTCAAGATCACTAGAGTGACTAATGTCCGAGTTTTGAACTTTTTAATTTCAGGGAGTTCGTGGAGAACCTAGAAGCTTGGAACGGTATCCATACTCAGAGCAAATATTACAACAGTTCGACAAAAACACTCCAGTGTGAAGATGTCATCAACAGAATTTCGAGTTCATTTCCCCCACCTGTCTACTCTGAAAAGAAATAATAATCGATTTTGATTTAAAGAGGGAATTATCAAAACTTTGATCTGTGTATCTTTCTTGAATGTCCTCAACGGTTCCCATTGTCCAAACAAATGGCTGCGATAGACGAGAACCGTTAATGCGACATGGATCGTTGATCAACGGACTTTCCGGTCGTTGATCAGTAAACTCGCGTGAAAAGATTTTTTATATTTGAGCAACATTTATTTTCCATAGTGGGTCTACAATAGGAGGTAATTGAGGATAAAAATAGCGGAGCGATATTCAACAAATTGACTGGGTACGGTCGGATACACTTTTGTCGGTGAATTCAATTATTAATTCCCATGAGTTGCGAAAGTGAAAGGTTGGATTATCCGTTTTATCCTCAAATTTCAACACTATTGAAACGGTTTCTAGATAAAATACTTTTAGCAATGAACAAAAACAATTATTTTTAAGCTCCAACTTGATTTTTGAAATATGTTAGGTGTATGTTTCTCATGTTCTCCTGTTTTATTGATCTATTTGCTCTTGTAATAATGAAATTACAAAAGTTGAAATTGCACAACGCCCATCGAGCAAGTACCAATGATCGCTTCCGAGGGTAATGGGCGGAGTTCAGGCAGTATAACATGCCCCTCATTGAAATAGACAATAGCTATCGATCAGACAACGAGAATTTAAGAATGGAAATGTAATCTTTTGTGATTGCACGGAAATTCGATATAAGGTTAAATTTTAAGTTTTTGGTTACTTATTTGTACTGTCATCTTTGAACCCGAAAAAATCCCCAAATGCGGAAGAACTCGAAGTCGATTTGGTCATCGAGGTTCTTTTTCGGTGTACGAATTATTGAAGCTTGTAGTTGACAAATAGAAAAGTCTAAGTGAACAGACTGTACGAGTGAAAGTGTGTAAGCTGGTTTTGGTTCTGTTCTTTTTTTGGAAGCTATTATTATTCCATTGGTCAGTCATGTGCTCAATTTCAAAGTTTTGGAGGTGTTTCTGTTTACGGGAGATGCTAAAGATAGCAACTTTGGAAATATTGTTAAAAGATTTCCAGAGTGTTGACTTGACAAAATTCTTGCTTATACTCTAGATTATTTTGAGAAAGATTTGAATCACTGAAATCAGTCGAAAACCCCGACGTAGTAGTCTAGACGAAATTTATTTGAATAATATTGTTTTCTGGATTACTACCTTTTTATTACCCTTTATTTGACACGTTCAGGTGACTTTCACTTTTCCATTAATCCTCTGTTCATACCTCCAGTACTGGTCATTTCCCTGTGAGCTTTGGTCAGCCGGGTTTCCTTTATTTGCTCTTTTGGATATACGTTCTGTAGTTCGGTTTCCAAGTGGCTTTCCCTTGTCCACTTTACTTCTCTTCAGAAGTTCACTAGACCGAAAACTATATGCATTTGGATGATTAAAACTCCCGTATTTCAGATATTTTCCCGAACGAAAATGAGCGCTAAATTTGATCATGGTCGTTACATAACAGATAACGACTGGAATAACAACACAGATATCTCTACGATCGACGTGGTAATAGAAAGTAATTCGAGTTCCTTCAATTCTGGTGTCCGAGAAGCACCTCCGAAGCCCAATAGTGAGTTTACTTGCACTTTAGGATAACTTTGTAAAATTAATTTTTCAGCAGTATTAGGTCGATGGAAGACGAGATTCCGTTTTTTATTAGCTGTCCTCATGCTTTTTTGTTTGACTTCAGTCTGGTCAAATATCATTTGTTTCAACTTTGCTCTCATCTGCATCACTCCCCATGATGATGACCAAGGAAGACATGACGAGTACAATGACTTGAAAGGGGCACATTTCACCTCCACTCAGCAGATGTATTTGACTTCTGCCGTGGCTCTCGCTGGATTTATCGGGAACTTTATTGCTGTCCAACTCATCACTCGTTATGGAGTCAGATCAGTTTTCACTCCACTTGGTCTATTATCTGCCGTATCGACAGCACTTTTCCCGGTTGCTTTGAAATCCGGTTTTGTCGCGACCTTGATCCTCAGATTCCTCCAGGGATTCGCCTTCAGTGCCAACTTTCCTGTTATCGGATCATTTACAAGCAAATGGGCTTACCATAAACAATCTGGACTCATTGTTTCCACACTGGTGGCTTACATCCAGCTTTCTCCGACGCTCTCGGATCCTATTTCTGGAGCTCTCTGTGAAAGCGACCTCGGATGGCAGTCTGTATTCTACGGTCACGCTCTTGTGTGTGCATTCCTATTTTCTCTCTTTGGTATCGTCTACAGAAACAGTCCAGGCATGATTTTAGTTTAATTGACTGCTATCAAAATTCGGTCATTAAGGAGGTTTAAAATAGCTTATCTACAAGTTGAACTCTATTGTTCTCTTAAATCAAATAAGATCCGAAATTTAGTGATAATATGCTTGCGTCAAAGACCATAAGATCTCTTTTTCGACTAAAATTGATGATTCTTCAATTTTCAGGTAAACACCCGTTCGTTGGACACCATGAACTCTACAAAGTATCGGCGAATAAAGTAGTCCAGTCAAAGAAAGAACTAAGAAACATCCCTTACAAAGCGATCTTGAAGACCCCTGCAGTCTGGGCTGTTTGGATTGCTGGAATCGGAAACTTCGTCTGCGTAAATACTGTATTCCTGTATTCGCCCAATTACATCCACTATGTCCTCAAAATGAATGTTTCCAGTACCGGAGCCATGTCCGCGGTTCCGGCAATTCTACAGTTCCTGGTGAAGTTGTCTGGTGGCATCACTAGTGACAAAGTATGCGAGGGAATTAAAACATAAAAATCAATTTTTACTTCCAGGTCCGTTGTTTGAAGGAAAACAACAAGCTCAGACTCTACAACACTCTTGCCTTCTTCCTTGCGGCTATTTTCCTGATCATCCTCTCCTTCATGCCGACAGACAAAAGCACGATTTGCTTTATTATCCTCAGTATTGGCACAGGGTGTCTGGGGCTCACTACCGGAGGCTTCTTCAAAAGCGGTCCGTTGATTGCTCAACAGTACAGCCAGTTCGTTACCGGGAATATTTCTCAAGGTTTGTTTTCTTATTTATCACTGAATTTGAAACCACATGCCTACAGTATACCCACGCTCACCGATCAAAGTTAAAGCTTAATCAGCTTAAGTTCCAATTTACCCAAATACTAAAGTTTATTTTTCCTGTTTATTTATTCGCTTAATTTTTGTTTTATGATACCTCTCTGTCGTTTTTAGCACAAAAATCGAGCAAATGTGCTTAGACCATTGATTAATTAATTTTTTCAGCTATCACAACTACAATGATTCTTGTTCCCTTTGTCATCGCAGGACTGGCTCCAAACAACACAGCCACGGATTGGCAACACGTCTTTTGGTTTGTGGCGGCAATTCTGATTGTGACGAATGTGATTTTCTGTATTTTCTGTTCTGGTATTCCTGCAGAATGGACGAAGTTGAGAAATAACCAGAACGTCGAGAGCGAAAAGCCTGGATCTAAGACATTCGCTACTTCGAAATTAGGACAGATTTACCCAAAAAAATAAAACACTACTTTGAGGCTTTTATTTTTAAAGAAGAAAGTGGTATATTACAGAATGAGGAACGAGAAATAAGGATAGTTCCATTTTGAAATCGACGAAAGAAATTTCGTATTTTCTTAGTCTTAGAAAGAAAATTGTTCCTTTGTTCCATTTCTGTTTAATTTTTTTGCTAATTTGCTGCAATGATCTGTCTGTAACTTAAATATTTAGATTTCATATTTGCCAAAGAAGTGTACACATTTCATTCGTATCACAGAAAACATTGAAAAAGAATCGAGTAAACTGTTTTTGGAAAGTTGTCAGATAAATAAAAAATTTGTTTTCATCAAAGTTCAAAAATAAGAAATTCTCGACTAATCAAACAAAAAGCACAATGGAAAACACATTTGAGCCTTTTTGAAAAATGGTCATGATCATATGTCTACAAAAAAACTGTACAAGAAAGTCTGCAGAATGTAAAGTTTTAAGTGGTCTAGTTTCCACGTAGGAACTAATGTGATCATTGTTACTTGGATTACTTGATGAGGCAAACTGTTTGAACAAGTTCTGCTTACAAGTGGAAATAAAGATTCAAATAGGCGCAGTTACAAGGGAAATGAGTTCGCATGTACGCAATGTCGTCATAGAAATGTTATTCGTTCCAAACGGATTGGTGGTTACATAAGAAGGAGATTGAATTTCGCAGGAAACTGTGAGCGGAAGTCGGAATATCGTTCCAGACTAAAGGAGTATAAAGCCAGAAAGTAGTTTCGGAGTGAACGCGCATTGAAGCATGTCTTGAATATTAAAAATGCATTGAAAAACTTCAATTAAACTTCACTTGACTAAAGAGGGAACCTAAGATTGAATTATACATAGGCTAATATGAAGAATAAATTGTTATTTAAACATAATTGCCTGAAACATGTCCATATATAGCTAATCAAGGGGAAAATTATTTTTCGAAATTTAATAAAAAAAAGAAATTCATTTTTTAATGTTTCTAAATTTGTCTGATTTTTCGTATCTGATGTTCACTATTTGCGAATCTAATTTTAGCTGGGTCAATGTTCAGGATCACATTATGGAATTTCCCGGAAACAAACTCGGAAGTATTTTGCTCATAATTGAATTTAACTGCAAGCTGTATCAATACGAGGGCGAATCAGATTTTGTCCTTTCTGTTTCCTTCTTTGTTTCACTGTATTTGGTTGAGCAGCTGACTACTGAAAAGATATTATCCACTGCTTGATCAAATATGTCTGCAGGGTGATATCCCTATATAAGCCCTTGGTTCTGAGAGATAGCATCAATCATTTGAAGAATCATGAAGGTCGCTGTTGTTTTCGCCACCCTCTTCGTCGCTCTTATTGTTGCTCAAGGTCAACAACAACCCCCACAACAAGGAGGTCAACAACCCCCACAACAAGGAGGCAGCTTCTTTGGTCTTTTCTAAGCCAGTCATTGGACTTTTATGGTTTTTTAACGTAATTAAAGAATAAATTTTGCAGAGCATTATTGGAATGTGTACTTTAAGACAGGGTGTTTAGCTAGTGATGGGTAAGGGATATTTTAAAAAACAAATAAACTACTCTGTTTTTGATAAGTATTTTGCTTACAATTTCTGCAGTCTACCGAGTAATTTTGGAAGTTTGCGCAAACAAAAAACGATATTCAACAACCTTGCTAATTTCAGAAAATTCACTGAAGTTTTGTGAAGAGTTACAAATCTGTCCAGAATTAAGACAAATTATAAAAATCAAGTTGTTATTAGTTACTCATATACTTCGGGACAAACGATCAAAGTCAGAAATGCCTTCTTGGGATACTGCAGAATCTCCTCAAAATCGTCGACGAAAACATTAGAGATTAGATGTGCTTGCTGGTTTTCTTTATTTATAAATCTTCTAGAACTCCAATTCCCCGAAAAACGATTTTTTGTACCAATTCTCCTTTCCTCACAAATATGTTTCTCTGTACAAAAA
Organism: Halicephalobus sp. NKZ332; assembly: GCA_009761265.1. Lineage (NCBI taxonomy): Eukaryota > Metazoa > Nematoda > Chromadorea > Rhabditida > Panagrolaimidae > Halicephalobus > Halicephalobus sp. NKZ332. Next base: position 68,047 of record VOSG01000129.1, read on the forward strand.
TCTATTTCATCTTTAATGCCTCATTCTATTATTGTTTTATTCAACTTGCTTCGCTCAAAGTAACCTTATCCTCCTCAATAAACGATGACTGACACTATACTTCAATGGATTTATTTAACTTTAAAATATACAAAATTTCATTTGATAAATCTAAACCCGAGCATTTTCAATGTTAGTACGAAAATTAAATTATCCCACAAATATTCAAATTAGTCAATTTTGTTTTGATTAATCTTAAAAAATATAAAAACAACAACGTTTTAGGATTAGCCATTACCACTACTCATGCAATTTAGAGATAAAAACTCTCCGAAAAAACCTTGGCCCGTGAATTCAAACTTCAAATTCAACGATTCTTGAGCTCATAGTGTGTCCTCTTCGTGCACCGACCGCAACAACATCCAATTATCAGGATAACCAAAACCAATCCGCCGAACCAAGCCAAAATCGAATCTCTTTCTGGATGCTCTGCTACCAGTTGGTAGATCCCTGAGAATGACGATGGAAGCGACATACTGTATTTCTCATGAGCGATATTCCAGAGTTTCTTTCTTTCCGAGAGCTTCGTTCTGCACTGGTCTGACATTTGAGTTCGAGGGACTTCCAAGGCGTCCATCAAGCAAGTTATCACTAAAAACAGTCTATATTTGGAAACCAAACAAAACCAGCGAAACTCACCTCTGCTTTGTCCCGGAGGAACGTCGTTACATATTCTTCTGATATCTACACTACATGCTTCGAACAAGCTAGGGTCGAGATGGATATCGACCAAAGCTTCTTGGGTAACTCGAGCCAGTTGTCTAGCACAATCTTGGTCCTGGATTTGATTAGTGTAAAAGTCTGCCTTCAAACATTCCAGAACAGTGTCGAATCTTCCTCCTTCCTTGACAATCTTATTCGAACAATGCCTATTGATAGTCTCCTTACAAGCTTTGTAGAGCATCGGATCAGTTTGAATGTCGAATTCAGCTTCCAAAATCACATTAGCAAGTTCTTCTTTGCAAGCTGGTTGAATATGAATCTTATCCGAAAATCTGGCCAACTGTTCTCTGAGACAAGAACTAATAACAGCACCCAACTGTTGTTCGGAGTACTGCTGAGCATGAATCTTTTGATAAGCAGAAGCACAATACTGTTTCGCGTCTGCATCACAGGCTTGTAAGAGTCCCGGACGAAGTCTGTCATCTCTCGCTTGTTCTCGGAGTCTCTCCTTAACGATTTTCTGGCACTTTGGCATAAGCAATCGAATAATCTTCGTGTTCGAGAGACATTTAAGGGCAGAATCTCCTTCTTGTACCTTAGGACAGTACTTGTTCAAGTCGAATTGACATTGTTTCATGAGTTCATCATCAAAGGAGTTATCCATAGCCTCAATCTTTTCTCTATCGAAAACGAGAGCCTTGCAGTCAGGCTCCAGAGTCTCAAATGATTCCCTCAGACATTCAACGACATCTTCAAAAGTCTCTTCTTTATCGCATCCTAGTTTTTTAACATCACGATCACATTTCTGCATCAAAGTCGGATCAGCATCTTTCATATGTTCCTTGTCATCGAACTGAAATCATCGTTATTAAATCAAGTAGCGAATAACAACAGTAATAACAAAAGAAAACAGAAAATGGAAATCCCAGGGCCAAAAGCAAAAATAAAATTCCCCATCTTTAGCGAGAGAGGTACACCACAGTTAATCGAAACATACAGGAACCTGTTCTTGCTGAAGATAAGCAACACGAAGTTGCTTTTTGCAGTCTTTTGAAAGATCTGGGTTGGATCCAAGAACACGGTGCTCGAACATAATATTCGAAAGACAACGGATTACAGCTCCTCTGAAATAATAGTTTAGAATCGAATAAGTTCACCATAACATACTTGTCTTGTCCAAAACTAGCGCAATGGGTCTTGATATCATTATCACAGGCTTGAGTGAATCTGTAGTTAAAGTGGTAATCTCTCATTGAGATTAATTCAAAGTGGTTCACATATGATCTGCATTTCGGGGTCATTTCCTGGGCGTCTTTGTGCCCTGCAAGACATTCCATAACATCTCCATGATCAATTTCCTCGTTAATCAAATCCTAAAGATAAAAACCCATAAAAGTGCGAAAAACAAGTGAAACTTACTCCACAATAAGTGTCAATAACAGGTCTGCAAGCTCTCGTAAGCAATCTGTTCAACTTCGTGTCCTTGGATTCCATTTGAGTGAATTTGTACAACTCCTCATAACATTGTTTATGAGTCTGCTTGAATTCCTTCTTTTCAAAGTTCTCTTGGAGACAGTTCATCTCCTCCTGCGGAGCCACATTATTGGAACAGTACTCGGACAAAGCATCACGACAAGCCGATTCAATATCCGGCAGCAAGTTCACTCTGACTGCTCTTGCCCGCATGACTCTGTGGACATGGAGATTACATTCTTTGGAGAGTGGATTCTGTTCGTCATAGGCCGTTCGATAGAGACAAGCAAGAACCTGAGGTCCGGGATCAATTCTGTTTTCTGGATTATTCTGAAGATGCCAATTATCCAAAGCGGAACAACGAGAAACAGCCTCAGCGTGACAAGCTTCGTAGAGTTGAGGATCCAGAGTCCAGTCTCTAGCCATGAAATATTGGACTTCAACAAGTCTCTGTTCACAATCATCTGTCATTTCGTCAGTATCAACATACTTCATCAAACAACTCAAGGTTCCAGCTTCAGAAACAGCATCCATTTTGCATTTTCCTTCAATCAACGTCTTGCAAGAAGCGTATAAAACCTTATCTACTCGGTAATTAGCCCCGATATCAGCAAGTTTCATTAGTTGTTGAAGAGCTCCGAAGCATTGAGCGCCAAGTTGGAATCTTTCATCTCGCATCTTAGCGTGCTCCATAAGACAATGAATTGTTTGACCATTTTTCTCGATATCTCCATTAGGAGAACAGAATTTATCAATTTCTTGAGCACATCCCATTACGAGTTCTGGAGACATTCTGAATTCTTGAACCATATATCCTCGATGGACAATCATTTCGTGAGAGCATTCTTGAGAGAATGCCGTGAGTTTCTGCTGACCCCCAGGCAGGGGCTTGTTTTGAGCGAGATCATGTTCTTGCGCTTTGAAAGCATGTTGTCCATTTTCCAAGCAAAGCAACAACCAAGAAAGATGGAAGTTCTTGGAATTTTCGAATCCGGCTTGGAGATTACATCCATACGCTTTCATCTCGCTAACACAAGCTTTAGTTAGAGGATGAGCGAGATGGTAATCCTGACCCATGAGTCCGGCTCTTTCAGAAAGGATCTTGGCACAACCAGGAGTCATCAGTTTGTCGTCCCGTTTGTCCATCAGACACCTGAAGACTTTCCCGTCTCCAGCAGGGACATCGGAACAGAACCGTTCTCGGTCATGACGACAGGCAAAGAACAATGGACGATCCAGATGCCAGTCGTCGGATTGAAGCTCTGCAATTCTCATCACCTCGTGTCGGCATTCGTTCGTGACGGCTTTCAATGTAGCTTCATGTTCCTTCGGCATGTTGACAAGTTTGTCGATGAAGCATTCGAGAGTAGCTCCTTGGGAATGAGGGACTTTGGCTCCCTTGTGAGCAGAAACTTTGGTGAGAGTTCCGCAACCGAGTTTAGCAACAAATTCACCACACTGTTTGACGAAGGACCCAACAAGACGGAAATCAGTGAAGGCAATAGATTGGATTCGTGCTGAAAATATACATGGATAGATCGTTCTCGGAAACAATCAACTTACAAAGGAATTGGAAGCATCTTCCGGTCTTTGGCAACTGCAAAAAGTGATCCAACATACAAGACAGAGCAGCACCTTCTCCTTTCTCTTCCAAACAAGGCCGGATCTGGGAATACTGAGTGATTTCCTCTTTGCAGAACTCGGTGATAGCGTTGTGGAATCTGTCGTCAGCAGTAAGAGAGACTTTGACTAAAATATCAACCAAGTTAATAGATTGAAGAAAACAGATTTGAACCTTCCCAAACAGCTTGTCCACACTCAGGAGTCAGTGTATCCGTGTCACTATAACCCGCGTCTTGGAGACACTCCAAAACCGTCATGTCACTGAGTTGGTCCTTTGGAGTGCTCTCAATCTGTTTTTTACAGTACTTCTGGATATCAGAAGCGCATTCTGGTCGGTCTAACAAGTGATTTACGTTGGCACCGGGAGCTTGGGCTGGAGCCTGAGCTTGTTGCGCATTCGCGTCTTGTCCAGCAACTAGAATATGACTGATATATCAAATGGGTCCTGATGTTGACGATTAACTCACCATGACTAAGTGTTAAGAAGAAAATCAAGTGAGAAATGAGGAAAAACCTCATTTCTAAAGTTATCAGCCCGTTTTGAGCGTACCAGATAGCACCTGAAAACGCATCCGGATTAACTTCCAATTCGATCTCAATCGATAGAAACAAATGTTTTGGAGTATTTTCACGAAATAAGCAAAAAAAAGTATGTAAAAGCCGGTTAAAGTTCCGAGAAATCAAAGGACACGTGTCACAGAATGCCGAAGAGGAACAGATGCGTTCTTTTCTCGCGCGGTTTATTTGGCATTGAACGCTTTTGCCAGAGGACACGGAAATGAATGCAACAAAGTGCTGCAATACCACGTGTAATAAAATTGGAGTCGAAATCCCGATAAAACACGAATCCATCTCTTTGCTGAATGTCCGACAGTCTCCACGAGGCAAACATTCGACCATTCGCCCAACAGTTTGGTCTTGTCAGGTGCAGCAAAAAGATCGATCGCGCATGTCCATGACTGCAGCAAATCAACAAATGAGCAGTTGTAGAGTTTCACTCAACATTGATTGATTTTCAAAATCCGTTGTCTTTTTCAAACTGACCCAGATTTCGCTCCATCATCCTTCCGGTTTTCCAGGCATCGATTTCACTTTCACTTTAATTTTGAGAGATTTGCGAGTACTTTTTTTGGAATAACTAGTTTAAGAAACACGAGGTCTTATAGCAAAGTTACTAATTAAAAGATTTGCAATTTCCATATTATCCATCCTAGACTTATATTTATAACTGAAAAAAAAGATTTTAGTAGTGTTCGAAGAATTTCAGTTTCCAAATTTTTGAGCACCGAGTCTGATATTAGAGCTGGTCTTAGCGAACTGAATTTCATTTTATTCCATTTGTGATTATAAACGAATCAAGAAACAAGTGTCATTTTTGTTTTTTCTGTTTTGAAGACCTCCGACTCCGGCAAGCAGTCACAAAGATCAGCGAAAAAAGAACGATAAAAGTCCAGCAAGCAATAACTATCCAGCCAAAAGAGTTGGATTCTTTCGATGACGAATACCCTGCGAAAGAGAGTACTTGTTCACCAGAGGTTCGGAGACATTTTTTGACCGTTAAAACTGGGACCTGAAAGTTATGGATAAGTGCAGAAATTAAGCTAAAGCCTACAGCGAGTTTAGTGGCTACCACTGGCTTCTTGAGACAATCGATGACTAACTCTGGTTTTTTCTGAGAGTGTTCGATTAGGCCATCTAGTAGTCCATAGATCGTTGACCTTTGACCAGTCGAGAAGACGAGCTCCATGAGTTCTTTTCCGAGCCAGTAATAAGCATTGAACTTCTGCAGTTCTATCTCGAACGGCTTCCATTGGTCATTTGAATGGACAACGAAACCGGAGAATATCAAGTTGAATAAACAAAGGACTCCTGTGGCAATAGAGCCACCAATCTTTGATTTAAATGCATAGGCGAAAATCCAGGCAGAGTATCTGCTGATTATTGTGGAAATCACTACAGGGATCGTGAAAGCAGCTAAAGCTGTCGTGGAGGACTGCAGTGTGGGATTGACGTTGCTCATTAAGTAAGCTGGAGTGGCTATAGTCATCCCAGCGAATATGGCGAATGGCAGATCAAATAATAATTTCGAAGATAAATAAGGTCCACTAGAGTAAAGGTTGGCAGAATAGTCAAAGTTGAGCAGCTTTCTGTCTTCAAAAACACGCTCCAAGGAAATCAGGCTCGAAAGATACGGCAGAAGTAACAAGATAGAGCAGATGAAGCCTTCACGGTCGTCGATTCCCGATCTTCTGTCCCTCGGCATGTCAAAGTAGAGCCATCCGAGGATAACCGAAAAAACAGCAGCAAGGAAAAATTCGCTTAGCCTTGGCCAAGGACGGTTGAAGAACAAGTTCCAGAATCTGAAATAGAGCGTAAAAGTCTTCGCGATTGGTGAGGGTCTCGTAGTTTTCGGAGAGACAATACTGGGCTGAGGGGTTGTTGGTGGAGGTCTCTTGTGTTGCTAGAGTTCGGCCAAAGTACGGATCCTAGCTGAAGATTCTAGAGCTGAGTCAGGGGAAAGAAGGTCATGGGTTACTAGATCCACTGAAATGGAAATTCGTTAAAACTGTTAAATTTAGCTCAAAAACTGCTTGCCGTAGTAATCACAAGGATTCTTCAGCTGAGGACACTGGAACCCTATAGATTCAAAGTATTCACACATGCTAGCACTTTCTCCGAAGTAGATTATCTTTCCGGAAGACATGATCGCTACTTTCTTGAACATGGTCAGGATTTCTATTGTGGGTGGAATCGTCGCAATTATTACTATCCTGTTGAACCTTTGGGCCCAATCTCTAATAAAGTCGATCACAAAAGCAGCGTCGTAGAGGTCCATATTTTGAATAATATTTTCGGTTATCAAAATGTCTGTATCCAAAATCATCTGAGCTGCGAGTTTCAGTCTTTGCTTCTCTGTCCAGCTGAGTTCCTTGCACAGTCTTCTCCTCAGGGGACCTAAAGCCAATCCATGGACTAATTGTTCTATCAACCGTTTCCTTGGGACAGCATTCGTCGCAGGATGTATCAGATTCGTGTAGTAATTGAGATACTCAATCACCGTTAACCATTTGGGTGGATCGGTGAGGGGAACAAAGGCGGTTCTGTCTGCGAATTGGTGTGATTTCAGATGATGACTGTTGATCTCCAGAAGTCCGTTGATTTTTCCCCTAGGAGTATTATAGCCAGTCAATATTGAGAACAAGCACTTTAGTTCAGGTTCGGAAGTATACATTAGAGCCAAAGTGTCTCCACCAATAAGATCGAAGTTGATGTTGTGGAGGACTTGGAGAGATGCATTAGATTGGAGCATTACTTTGTCGAAATTAGACCTGGGATCGAGCTCGAAAGAAAAGTCAAGGATTCTGACATGAGGGGAGCTGAAAATTGGGAATTCACAAAAATTTCGAATGATAAACTTAAATAATGTCAATAAAATGCGGGGATTGGGATTTTAGACACTATTCAAGTTCACGATCACTGTATCTTCTAAGAACCCACCCGTTGTTCATGATTTCAAAGTCATTTGCCTTTGCATACTTCAGGTAATTGAATCCATTGTTTGGTTGACTGAACAAGTCAATATTACTGAAATAGTGTCCGTGATGTCTTCTCATTACTCCCTGCTGCTCCATCGAATGTTCTGATTCCTGTTCCGTCTGATTATCTGCGGATCCGGCAACACTGGTTCCACTGGAAGACGGATATCCATGACCATTTGAAATCCCCATATGAGTTCCCGGATGGAGACTGAAGTCTTGAGCTCGCAGATCCCAGTCAGATTTGGAGAACTTTTTCGGTAGGAAATTTTGGTGGGAAAAAGGCCCAGAAATGGCATTCACTCCGAGCTTAGGTCTGTTCAAGGAACGGAATCTGTCATGTGGGTGGGCAAAGTCCCCATTTGGAAGGAATTTCTGGGACGTATTGCCTCCAAACTTGTGGAACACAAGTTGAGCTCTGTCTGGATGATCCCTGACCATGATTAGAGGGGACGTGGATGCTCCATTGGAGGAATTTGAGGTGGCGGTGGAAATCGGGGTATCTGTGTCCTGAAAATCGATTTTACAGTTTGACGATAAGACGACGCAGTATTCAAAGCATTAGAATTTCCTGGAGATTATCGAGCTCTATAGAACTTGTTGGAGCAGAAATTATATCCTATTTGTAATAGTCATGGAAAATGAACAGGGAAATTACTTTATTCGCAAGGACTCGCATAATTGCTGCAAGAAAAGATCGGCGCCGCGTGATCCAAAGAGGAACGAAAGTGACAGATTCCGGTTGGGATATGGCTCTTATTCTCAAAAGAGCGGAAAATCGATGGATCTTCAAAAACTTGGTCAAAAGTGAAATGGTTTCTGGAAGAAAATGAGAACCCTCGTTCAATCTGGACCTCTTGTGGTATTTCGATTGAGGAAGAGTCAAATTTTCCTCCGAGTGAATTTGTCTTCAAGGCCATTTTGGGAGGGTAATTTTGACCACGGCGGTAGCACTTAACCTTCATTCCAGCCACTCTCCAGGGGATCTGGAGAATTTTGATTTCGCGGATTGCAGAATCGGAGTTTTACTTTTTGTATTTCTTGCTTATGTAATAAAACCAACCTCCTCGAAAACAGTCGGAGGCAAGTTCAAAAAACCTGCAGCCAAGGCCGTCGATGCCGCTTGTCTCTGTAATGCCCACAGATGGAGATCCTCTTTCGATAGTTTCTGTCTCTGGTGGGGAGGTAAGTGCAGGAAGGTATAAGGGTGGCTTCCATAAAATACTGGTTCTATCATTCCTCTGAAATCTTATATTAGCCTTTGAGCATTAATAAACGCGACATAAAATAGAATCAGAGATGGGGAACGAAACCAGAATGGATTTGTGTATCGACCAGGTGCTCGTGTTTTTTGGATTGTTCGTCCAAGGATGGACCTGTTTGCTCCCGAAATGGCGCGCGAACGTAGCCACTTTTTGGGATCCGAAGGACACAATAGGCATTGACTCTGGTCAGTTAGAGGAGGTTCCGATCCTACCTGAAAGGTCACGCGCGGTCAACAATGGCCATCCATCTGCCGGTTCTCGGGAATGGATTGAGATGTCGTGGAATAATTTTCTTTTTTGGCTCCTGAGTAAACGCGATTTTTCAGAAAATGAGGAATCTGAAGACTGACGTCACCTTTGGAGCTTATCTGGATGTTCGAGAGTTGAGTTTCATCAGGAGTTTTGCCAAGGGGGGTTGGTACGTTGACGTTTAATTTAAAAAAATAAATTTAGTCGTCCATCTTGGTCTCTAAGCACACAATAGGCTCACTTGACTTCAACACAATAACTCCGCTCAAAGTTTTTCTTCGATAAGGTTCTTTAGATTGAATGATGAATTTTCTTCTGTATATAAGATATACGAAAAATTCAGAGAAATCTTTAAAATGACTAAAGATCACACTGAAAACAACCAAATGGTTGTGTGAAGATCAAAGCCAGAGAATGGATTGTTTAATATTCAAACATTAACTTTCAGTGTTTCATCAATTTACACACCCCCGATAACAGCAGAATTCCTTAGAAGAGTCTCGTTCAAGGTTTCTCATGGCGAAGTCCATGGGATCATAGGGGCTTCTGGAAGCGGCAAATCGACACTACTCAAAGTCATTGCCGGCAGACTAGAGGGGAAAGTCGATGGAGTCGTTTGGCTTAACGGGCAGTTGCTCACTAGTAAGTTATTTTAAATCTTTTCAAAATACCTTCGATTTCTACAGAACCTCGTTTCTCTGCGCTGTGTGAATACGTGGACTTGAACTCGCCTTTGCTCCCAAACCTCACTGTCGAACAGACTCTCCACTATCACGCCAGACTAGCTCTCAACTGCAAGCCGGAAACTGTGAATTACCGAGTGTTCACCTTGATGCAACAGTTCGATCTCGGACCTATTGCCGAAAAGGTTGTGAATAGTCTGAAAGAAGCAGATTCCAGAAGACTTGTCATAGCGATGCACCTAGTTCGAGATCCGGTCCTCGTCATCATAGACGATCCTATCAAGAATCTAGATGCCTTGTCCGCTTTCCAGCTGATGTCGTCTCTCCAAGATTACTGTAAGCGACAGGCGAGAATGGCGTTGGTTTCGATGAAATGTCCGAGAAGTGACATTTATCAGTTGCTGACTCAGCTGACTTTGTTGTTCTACGGAGAGGTTGTGTATTCCGGACCCAGCAAACAGATGCCACATTACTTCAATAGTATAGGATTCAAGTGTCCTTCTGTGGAGAATCCTGCAGTGTATTACCGTGAGTTACCGATGTGAAAAATGAAAGGTAGAAAATCGATTTCAGTGTCCCTGGCTTCTGTGGACAGAGAAACTCCGGAAAGCTATGCTGAAACTCAGACAAAAGCTATGAAATTGGCTGAGATCTTCAGAGTTTGTTCATCCCGGGAAATCTATATAGATATGATCCCTCTATTTCAGGAACGCAGAGACAGTTTACCTCTGCTGAATCCTCCAGGCGGTCTTCCTTCAGAAATGCCCATCCTTTCTTGCTTCTACGGAGCCCCCTCAAACGCTTCTAGGGTCGCCACTCTCTTCAGCAGACAACTGACTTACGTAGGACGATCAGGATGTTTCGTCTTTGGACAGTTCATCCTTCCTCTGATTGTTCTGATTCTGGCCTTGTTTGGGACTTCCGTGAACAACCGTAGTTGGCATATCCCGAGGTCTATCGCCGGATCCTCCTTTGCGTTGATTTTGTTCTCGGGATTGGCTGGTGTCTGGGCGACTTGTATCCAATGTGAGTCACTTACAGCACCTGGAATTAATTTATACGTTATTTGTTTACAGTTAATGACCTCAGGAAATCGATGTTCTTCGAGAATTCTCTGGGACTCTACAACGGAATCTTGATATTCTTTGTTTTCCTCCTCCTAGGTGTCATTCTGGACGTTCTCTCTGTCGGAATGGCAGCTTTCTCTTTCGTCTGGAAGCTAACAGACGATGTTCAAATCGAAGACTTTGTCTCATTATTCGGCATCATTTGGTGTGCTTATTACTTTTACAAGTTGATAACACTCGCGAGCTTTGTTTGTTTACGGTCAAGTCAAAAGGTGCTTTTATTCGGGACTCATTTGGCTGTCTTCATGTCGATCATCTGCAGTGGATTCTTGAAGTAAGTCTCGATTTTATTTAATCCCGATAATTATCGTATGTTCAGGTCGTATCAATCTTTCCTCTCTGTTTCCAATTACATGTCTCCTATAACTTATATTTCTATCGAGAGGTTTTCCAATCACAGGATGGCTCAAGATTTTGTAAACGCTACAAAAGTCCAGAACTGTTCTAGAGATGAATTTCACGAATTCTCTTCGGTCAACAACTTCTGTCGGTGAGTTTCACATGATTTTATAACAAGTTTATCCATGATTCTATTTTTTCAGCTGGACAAAAGGGAAGAACTACTTGCAAGAAACCCTTCCCGAAAACATTACCCTCCCAGAGTGGTGGATCGGCCCACTTCTCCTCGTGAGCGTAACTTTCTTTATCGGAGCATTCTTCCTCCTGATCACCCAGAAGTGTGCTCAGAAGAGAATCGGTAAATTCCATTGAGATGTTGTTACGAGATAACTCCCACAGTTGCCTTATTTCTTAAGGTATGAAGTAACGAAGTTCTACGTGTAATGTGGTTCTGTAGAAATAAATGACTTCTCCCTAGTGACTTGTAACTGAACTCCTGCCAGTAAAGATATGCACAAAGAGCGCTCTCGACGGAGTTTGTGAAAGTGGAGTAGTTTCCGAAGGACTTAGCAGGATCGAAATGGAAGATAAAAAGGGAGACAGCCGCAGCCACGTGAGGTAGCATGTCGAAAAAAAAGGTCGCAAGCATTGTTTTGATAACAAGACTGTACATTCGTTTCTGGAAGATTCTCATTGATAATTGAAAGCAGTCAAAAATTATGATGCACTTACTGTCTGCGGCATCATTTTCAGCTTTTTCTGAACCAATAATACTAGCATCACTCCAGTCCCCAGTATACAAGTTCCACAGATGTACTTGAATGTAATATACATGGACTCCTCATTATAAAAGCACAGATAGTTAGTGCAATTGGTGAATTTGTTATTTTCCAAATCAAATATAATGGAAAGTGTGTAGTAAATATCCAGTCCCACAGTTATACAGCAGCCGAAAAATACAGAAATCTTTTTGTATTTCTGACGATACCTCCAACTAAAACAAACACAGAGACATCTGTCGATTCCGACAATGAGAATAAAAATGGATCTTGCTATTATAGAATAGATGTAGGGAATTTTCGAAATGAACACGATATAAATGTGGTGAGAAGGATCGTGTTCTCTCCAAAACACAATAGCCAAAATGTTAAAAATCATCCCAAAGACAGAATTTACAACCTCTACTGTCATATAAGAAATCATAGAAGGAGCGAAATTCCATGGTGAATTATGGTTCTTACGGTATTTACGGTATTTGTACAGCAAGTTGGAGAATATTATCGAAGAAAAGAAAAGCAAAAAGATGGTACAAATTTCTTGGAAGAGCTGAATACGACGGATGGATAACATGATTTCCAAAGCTTGAAGATTCAGCAAAAACTAATTCAAAGCAGGAAGGACGTAAACAGGTTGCAGTGTTTCTACTTTACTCAGGAGATTTAATTTACTGATGAGGTACTTGGAGGTATTCAATGGTATTTCATCTCCCTTTGGGAGCTATTTCGACAGAGGATGCAGCACAGATCATTTGGGCAAGAATTATACCCGAGAGTTTGCCTTTATTTATATTAACTTAGTTCTCCTGAGCACGTTTCTTGGATTTCTTAGTGATATCCTTGCTGACAATAGTATCATTATGATTGCTGTTTTCCAATAGTACAAGGAATAGAAATATCTGCATTATTTCAAACAGTAGCAATAATATATTCTTTATTCTCAACAAATTGAACTATACTAAAGACCGACTTTGTACATTTAAATACATTCATAAGGATAGTAAAGTTAACAGCATCACCAAACTGGTACGGATTTATCAGTTTCAACCTCGTGGACTAAGGTGAGTGTTTTCGATGAACTCCTCAAAGAACTCTCGGTAAGTTCCCAGATAGTTTTCCTCCACACCGTTAGTGTGTACGGATCTCATTTCCACTGTAAATGACACTATGAAATTCCTACTAATGAATTTCTGACTTACAATAAGAATCCAAAATTTCATTCACTAACGGAGTCATAGCATTCTTTCTATTCTGAGTTAGAAGAGCATCCTTCAAAAGCCCAGCCAAGTGATCGAACAACTCATTCTGCCAACAAGTAATAGCAAGCTAAAAACCAACATAAATATTAATCTACATGAGTTTGAAACACTCACATTGTAAGTTATACGGCGGCGGGTTTCGTAATCAAGTCCTTCCTCCATCCAGTGCGTGTTTAACACGTTCGCGCCAATGTGAGCCAAATGTGGCTCACGCACTGACTGCCATTTCGGACGGTATGAACCACATGTGGCTCACGAGATTCAAAGTGATT